>JAMPIV010012999.1:0-172336 GCA_024509875.1 Oreohelix idahoensis | reverse complement strand
CAGCAATCAAGCAGAAGACGGGAAGTGGGTGACCTATTGTAATTGTTATACTGGTTCGAATTCCAGTTTCCACGATTACTATCATGTTCACATTGATGCGAACATCTATTTGTTTGGTTCTGAGGTCTTCGGCAGGAATAACCTCTATTACCATATCCTCTTTTGAAATGCCTATAATTATTAGGGTGATAGTAACGAGTACTATCAGGTTGTCTCCAATTCTTCGAAGAAGAATCACCATGAAATTGATTTCCATGATTTTGACAGAAATTACCGCTACTCTTTCTATCAAAATTTTGTTGGAATCTACGAGCAAAGTTTTGGCCATACGGAGCTGCCGAAGCAACTGGTAAACCTTCTTTCACCTTAGAGTTACCCATGGTTATGTGTGGGTGCGCAGTTACGTATTGGCAACAGAAATCTTCCATTTCTTTTATTGTTTTAGGTTTACGTTCATGAAGGAAAGCAAGGAAAGACTCATTGACAGACGACATGACTTTGTCTCTAAGTATTAAGTCCATAAGTCCTTCATAAGTTTTTTTCCGTCTTAGATAGTTCAACCCATCGTGAGAAAGTAATGCGTATTCTTGCAATAAACTCGGAGAATTCAACTCCATTTTCAGGTAACATGTTTTTAAATTGTAGACGATAGCCGTCTTCGTTAAGCTGATATTTCTTTAACAAAGCGGCCCTGACAACCTCATAATTGTTCTTGTCAGGTTCATCCACCATATTTAATATACTTAGAGCTTTACCTGTCAGTATCCCTGATAACTGATAAACATATTTTGCTTTGTCTATGTTATGAGCTGTACATGCTTGTTCAAATCTGTCCAGATAGAACATTATGTCATCACTGGAAGGACTAAATGTTGGTAACTTAATCTTAAAAGTATCATTATTAGCCTTCCCAGAAGATGAACCCTTGTTTGAATCATTACCATTACTCATGCTCGTCAATTTCAATTTCTCCAACTCTAAAGCTAAGAGTTTTTCTTCATGTTCCATTTTTGCTTTCCTCTCATCAGACTCTCTTTGTAACTTCCTTTCTTCAGCTTGAGCCTGCATTTGAAGTCTTTCATTTTCAGCTTCTTTTTCAAGTCTTTTATTTTTCAGCTTCTTTTTCAAGTCTTTTATTCTCAGCCTCTAGCTGTAGCTTTCTTTCCTCAGCTTCTGATTCCCTTTTTTGTTTTTCCATTTCCATTTGGAATCTCTTTTCATCCACCTGCATCTGCAGTTTCTTTTGTTCAGCTTCCATATGCAGTTTCTTTTGTTCAGCTTCCATTGCTTTATCATATCGAGCAGTTGCAAATTCTTCTAACTTATCACCAGTCTTCCCAAGCAATTTACCCTGCTCAATAAAGTGCTCAAATGTAGACATGTTGTCTAACATATGAGTCCAAAACCTGAAATAATTAACTAATTTATTTCAAACCTAAGTGTAACAAGTCTTAATTAAGCACTTGTATATTCACATCACATTATATTATCCCAGTCTCTGTGGGAAACAAGTCTCCAATCAAAGAACTTGTATATGAAATATCAGCACTCAAATCTTGATCATAAGTGCACTTCTCATTCAATAGTGCACGACACTATTCATCATTCATTTATCATCAGTATAGTAGTAACAGTGCATTAGCATAGCCCATTAACTAATTACTATAACTGTAAACAATGACTATGTAAACACATGCAGAATGTAAACATTGAAAATGTAAACAATACAAACAATGTAAACAATAACAATGTAAACAATAACAAAGACAGCAACAATACAAAAACTTTCGCAGAAATCAACTAAAAATAAAGCAGAAATTAATGAAATATCACAAAAAATGTGACGATATCTGCGATAGAATTAAACAAAATACATGACACCACAGTGTATAAACAAAAATGTTGTATGAAACTAAATTATAGACAAGAGTAGGCTAACAAATACAAACAAATCACAACAAAACTAAAGAATGTGAAATAATAACGAAAACAATATTAAAACATGTCATCACAGCTAACATAAATAGCAACAGAAGTCGCTTAGCAAATTCCAGTATCGGAAATTTGCAAACCCTACAGAAAACGCTCACAATAGACGACCTCTATGACGTGGCATAATCTAACGGAGACACCACCCAACCGAGAACCCGCTGAAATATAAACATATAAATATACGAATAACATATAAACATATAACATATAGAATGAGATGATACACAGAAGACTCAGCAGAAGTATAAGGGCACAGTTTACATACAAACAGGCCACTTAACTTATAGGCTTCCAATCGTAGAACAGCAGAAAAACGGATGTCAATCAACGTCCTAAAGAGCGAAGCTCCAACGATGATGGCACATCTGAACTGCTTCCACTGCTAACACGATGGTACAAGAGCTTTATGATTGTCATGAAATATTCTAATCCACATATAAAAATTATTAGGTAAATATAAAGCCTAACAAATAAAATTAATAAAGAGAAGAGCAATGGGAAAATGACAGTGCTGTCACAAAGAATGTACTCGAAATCCCCCTTGTTTTCTGCTTCGTCTGCAAATTGTAACGCTTTCACGTTGATAGTAAAAGCTTACTGTATTATACCCGCTTGCTTCAATGAAACGTGTGCTGCATTTCTAAGAAAAACATTGAGACGTACTGCGTAATGACCTAAATTAATCCTAACATTAATTATATTACGTTACCAAAACGAACGAACAGATGGACAAAAGGATAGCGAGAGGGGAGGGCTGAAAATCAGGAACGCATGCAACACGCGACGCGCGATATACAAATGCTGGCATCACGCGTGTAAGTCTACAAGCACTAACTTTTTCAGACGGACAGTGATAAAATACACTACCCTTTCCCAGAGTTAGGTTTATAAATCATAACAGACTCTTATTAGAAAAGATAACAATAGATGGGTTTACGTTTGAACACATAACAGTACCCAGACAGCACATCTTCCAAACAGGAGGTAGAAGAAATTGCATATTTTGAACGCAGCCACGTAGCTCCTTTAAATTAGTATTTTTGGGTTCCTTAGGGCTTGCTGACAAATAATATGGAAAACGTTACGCAAATAGTCCAGGAATTAATAAATTATACCCAAAATAAAATATTGGGGGTGCCTGACAGCATAAAATCATTTCTGCTCATAAGATTTTTTTTTTAACGTGTTTGAAAAAAATTTACGTTACAGAAATAGCCTACCATGTAAACTCCAAATTGATTGGAGCGCAACAAATGAAAGCCTAACCACGATTGGTCGGGCTATAAATACTATCTTGGTTGTTAGGGGAAACGGGGAAAGGTAACATTTTTTCAAACACTTGTCGAAACGTGGCTCATTGGCCAGTCTCGCTGATATACACACTTGGGAGCGTTAGTTCGAGACCACTTGTTTAAAATAGCTTGATAAAGCATCAGTGCGTTGAAGCCAGCATATATTTGGCTCAATAAAAGCCTGGAACATAGGCAGATGGAAGTTTGTGCCAGTTTGTGCCAGAATTCATTGCTAATCAACGTATCTGTGTTATTCGTATGAATTGTGGTAAGCTTGAACCATTTAATATCTTTTAATGAAAATTGAATGTGAATTGTTGATTTATGCCTGTATATATATGTGTAGTTCAGTGGCCAACGTGAGGTAAAGCCTGTAATGCTCCAGCCTGAACAGAGGGTGTCGGAGAGAAGTAAAACGGCATGGAATGGCCAAACAGTACACTGACACCTGGATGATTGACTAGAAATAAATAATGCTGGAAGTGCAGAGGCGTAGTAACCATTAAGGATGGTAATGCTGGTATAAAGTATTTCAGATGAAGCTGACTGTTGGCCTAACGCTCTGAACGCAATGTTTGTGCTGTATTGTGATCAGTGTAAAAGAGAATATAAATTAGTTATGAAGTAGAAGGTACATCCTTCTTGATTTCAGGGACAGTGGTCTTGATGGTACTGAGCAGCATCTGGTCAGAGATTTGCTGAATCCAGAGTCGGACAGCATACTCCTTGGTCTTTTTAGCTATCAGTGAGGTGTCTCCTGAGCCCAGAGGAGAATTCGAGCAGAGGAGTCCTTTCCTGCCGCCATCACTCAAGATAAGCAGAGTTGGCCAGCTGAGCTCAACATTATGTCCCCTCATCTTGAAATAACTTTATAAAAATACTATTCAGAGGGGAATTTACTTGTCTTAAAATCAGGAACTGTGAACATCTCCAATACTGGTCCCTAAAGACAAACTATTGAAGTCATGATGACAAATACCAACAGAGCTTGAACAAAACAAAACCAGTATTACCTCATTTTACTACTACACAACTGACACACATAGAACATTTGTACTAATATATGTCACTACAATATTCATATTAAATACATTCTGTACATAACTTGTAATTTAAATTGATTGTGATTCCTGGTTCCCTTGTAGTTGAATCAGGACACATATTCATTCATGCTAGTAATGAATACATATTGTTATTTGAACCGTTACGAGTGACTTCTTTAAGCTATTCTCATAGAGTGTTATATGTATGTGAGTGTCACAGTGTTGTTAAGAGTAGTGGATTAAATTAAATTGTTTATCTGTCTGTTGTTGTGACTTACACTTCACCATACACATACCCTAGACACATAACGTAGCATCACACTATTCCAGAATAATTCTGACTGAGATATATAGATATGTGGTAGCAAGTAAGGTTATCTATAATACACTACTCTTAATAGATATAGATACCTTCACAGCTGATCTCAGTCAGTACACTAAGTCCCCTATAAGTATTTATAACATCCCACTTCACCACATATATTGGGGTCTCGCTCTTGGGATTTTGAATCTTTAACTATTAAAAATATTGGGGGTAATTCACTTCAGGGAATATAAGAATTAAAAGGTATCCTTGGGTGGAATTAAATAAGGTTGAGCTCACGGTGCCTGTGTTGTCCATTAGAGATTGAATTGTTGGTTAGACATTGTATAAATTTACATAATAGACAATGGCGGACCTGGCCAAATTTCGATCTGCTGCGGTTCAGACTGCAAAAGAGTTAGGATTAGATGGGCAAGTTATGGTTGCCTATGTCACGACGGAATGTGACAAATTTATTGAACGTGAAGAAAGAAGGTTTGAAGCCGAAAGAAAGTTAGAGGCTGACAGGGAAATTAAGAAGTTACAATTTGAAGCTGAGGCTGAGACTAAGAGGTTGCAAGCTGAGGCTGAGACTAAGAGGTTGCAGATTGAGGCTGACAAAGAGGCTAAGATTGAGGGAAGCAGAAGAGGCTAAAAGCTGCAGAAAGAAAGGGAAGCCGAGGAAAGAAGACAGGCTGCAGAAAGGGAAGAGAAGAGATTAGCTGCAGAAAGGGAAGCAGAAAAGGAGGAGAAGAGATTACAAAGGGAACATGAGTTACGACTAAGGGAGTTTGAGTTTCAAGGCCATGCTCCTGAAAATGGTGCCAGTCCCTTTGCCTCTGATGCTACGGTTACTCAGGGAGCCTCAATCTCAGCTATGAATTTTCATTTAGATCATTTTGTTGAGAAAGACGATGATATTGAGAGCTATATAAATAGGTATGAACTATTAGCTACCACGTATGGGTTAGAGAGAGAAAGGTGGAGCTTAAAGTTATCTCAGGGACTTCGTGGGGCAGCTTATGAAGTTTTTGCAAAAATGAGCAGAGGTGATCAGGAAAATTATGACATGCTAAAACAGGCTCTTTTGTTAAGGTATGAAAAGAATGCAGAGTTTTACAGAAAAAAATTTAGGAATGCTAAACTACTGTCAGGTGAAACCTATCACCAGTTCTCTGCACGAATCGAGACATACTTGGAGAAATGGACTTCTCTGGGGAAAACCCAAGATCTTAAGGAAATGGTCCTTATAGAGCAACTAAGAGAGTCCATGGCTCCAGACCTGAGAAAGTTTCTCATGGAACAAGGTGCAGAGAGGCTGGGTGAGTTGCTAAATGTTGCTGAAAGGTATCAAGCAGCTCAAGCAGAGGTAACAGGTAATAAAAAGAAACAGGTGGATAACTTTAGGGCACCACAGAACTTTAATAAATTTGATCCTAGGGATCAAAATAAAGGTAAGCACCAATTTGATAGGCCACGGTATGAAAATAAAAATAAAGTCCCACAATTCGATGAAAGGAAATATGATGAAAGAAAATCTTTCAACCAAGGAAAAAGGTGGTGTAAGAATTGTAAGATGAACAATCATGACACTGACCATTGTAGAAGGAAACCTCCTCATTTTGCTGCTATGACATCGGGGAAAAAGGAAAAGAAGGGCAAACCTGAAGAATTACAGGAACCATACCACCCCCCAGTGTGTGAAGATGTCATTTGTAATGGTGTCACTATAAGATGTTTATATGATACCGGTTTAGATTACGATTCCGTTGTGAGTTCTCACCTGGTGCAGGCCGATCAATACACCACAGAAACAGTGGAGATTCAAACTGCAACCAAGGATGTAGCTACCATGACACTTCCCGTCGCCCGTATAAAAGTGAAAACGCGATATGTGGAAGGAATCATAAAAGCAGCAGTGATAAATGAGCCAATCTACCCTCTAATATTGGGGTGTAGATATGTCTTCTTGGGGAATCCCAAGAGACCTGTGATATTGGCAACAGTGCAGACCAGATCACAGACAAAGAAGGAGGAGGATAATCCAATAAATACTCACCCAGATGAGATGAGGAAGGCACAGGCTGAGGACAAAACACTCAAGCCATGTTTCAAGAAGTTGCCAAAATCTCATACACCTCCAGGCAAGGGAGAGTTTTATATGAAGAACAAATTGATATATAGGAAGGCTGGATCTGAATCCAATGGTCACGGACAGCTGGTCCTTCCCACTTCATATAGGACTAAAGTGTTGGAACTAGGGCATGCGATTCCCTTCAGTGGTCATATGGGAATCAGCGCAACAGGACAGCGAATAGCTTGTCACTATTTCTGGCCAGGAATAACTGAAGATATCAAACGATATGTAAAATCCTGTCCAGAGTGCCAACGAGTAGCACCTAAACATTGGACTGCACCAGCAACTCTGGGGGAAATGCCCATAGTGGGAACACCCTTTGAGAGAGTTGCCGTGGATCTTGTGGGACCTCTCACCCGAACCAAGAGAAGGAACAGCTACATTCTGACTCTGGTGGACACTTGTTCTATGTGGGGAGAGGCAGTAGCCCTGTCATCGATTGATTCAAAACATGTGGCAGAGGCATTGCTCACAATTTTCACAAGGTTAGGCTTTCCCAATCAAATCTTGACTGATAATGGCTCTCAGTTCAAGGGGAAACTAACTGAAGAAGTTTTCAGGATCTTCCAGGCCAAACACTTCCATTGTAGTGTGTATCATCCCCAAGGGAACGGCCAAGTGGAAAGATTTAACGGCACATTGATGTCGATCCTGAGAAAGTTGGCACACGAAAAACCAGATACATGGGACCAGTACCTGCACGCCGCCCTCTTTGCTTATCGGGAGGTACCCCATAGTTCAACCGGTATGGCCCCGGCAACATTATTGTTTGGAAGGCCAATAAAAGGTCCACTTGAAGCTTTGTTAAGAACGTGGACTGATGAAAAGGCAGAGGAAAACATTACATCTTCATACCAATATGTGAATGAGCTGACCACTCGGTTAAAAACTGGCTGGAAACTTGCCAATGAAAATTTGAAACAAGCCAGGAAGAAACATGCTGCCTATTATAACAGGAAGGCGAAAGACAGAAATTTGGCTGTGGGAGAGAAAGTACTGCTTCTTTTGCCTGGGAGTCAGAATAAGTTACAAATTGGATGGCAGGGTCCATATACAGTTCTAGAGAAGGTGTCTAGAACAAATTATAAGATAGATAAGAAGGGGAAAGAAAAAATCTATCATGTGAATCTCCTGAAGAAATATTTGGAAAGAGAACATCAGGAAGAGACACACTTGTTGACCTTGTCCATCGCCATGGAGATGAAAAAGGAACCACTTTCATCATTTGAATATCCATTACACCCCTGTGAGACAGCAGCACAGGTGAAAATCAGTACACATTTAACGAAAACTCAGAAAGAGAGAGTGCAACAGGTTCTAAATAATCATGCAGAGGTGTTAACAGACCGACCAGGGCATACAAACCTATTGGAATATGATATGAAACTCATAGACTCCACACCTGTCTGTATGAAACCATATTCGATTCCGTTTGCTAAGGAAAAAGCTTTGAAGGAAGAGATAGACTATCTATTGAAGGAAGGAATTATTTCGCACAGTGAGTCTTCGTATAGTTCCGGTGTTGTACTTTTAAGGAAGCCCTCTGGAGAACATAGACTCTGTATAGATTACAGGAGACTGAATGCTATTACAGAAGGACAGGTGGATCCATTGCCGGATACAAATCAGCTGTTTGCCAGACTAAATAAAGCTAAATATTTCTCAAAAGTGGATCTGAGTAAAGGATACTATCAGATTCCAGTAAAGCCTGAGGTTAGACCATACCTAGCTTTTAGTACCTCAGAAGGACACTATGAGTTTAATAGATTGCCATTTGGATTGAAGAATGCACCTAGTGTCTTCTCTAGAATGATGAGAAAATTATTGGATCCTCTGAATAATCCCTGTATAACAAATTTTATGGATGATATCCTTATAGCAACAGAAACATTTGAGGAACACATTGACTCTCTGAACATGCTGTTTGATCGACTTAGGGAGGCAAATTTAACAGCCCGACCAACCAAATGTTGCGTTGGATGTAAAGAATTGGAATTTTTGGGACACACAGTTTATCAGGGAAACATGACCCCTGACCCAAAGAATTTAGAGAAACTACAGAAAGCCCCGAGACCACAAACCAAGAAGGACGTGAGATCCTTTGTCTCATTATGTGGTTTCTACCAGAAGTATATCAAAAACTTTAATTCCATATGTGCACCTTTAACGGAATTGACACGTAAAGGACTTCCAGATCGCATTACATGGACACCACAATGTGAAATGACTTACCAAGAATTGAAGGAAAAGCTCACAAGTAAACCCATTTTGAAATTACCTGACTTAAGTCAAGAATTCATAGTAAGGACGGATGCAAGTAATATTGGGTTAGGTGCAACTTTACTACAGAAATCAGATGCATTGGATGGGGAATTAAGCCCAGTGGCATATGCTAGCAGAAAGTTGAATAAAGCTGAAATCAACTACTCAACTAGCGAAAAAGAATGTCTTGCAGTAATATGGGCAATAAAGAAATTCAATATTTATCTATATGGGAAGGCATTTAAGTTGCAAACTGACCACAAACCTTTATCGTTTTTAGCACAGGCTAAGCATGAGAACTCTAGGCTACTCCGATGGTCTTTGCTTCTGGCTCCATATAATTTTAGCATTGAATATATATCTGGAAAAACCAATCTGGGAGCGGATTTTTTAAGCCGCCATCCGTGTGATGAGAATCACCGTAAACCCCAGAAATAATAATAAATTTCTATATGTGTATATAGAATAAAGGACTGACATATAATGTCTGTTTTAAGAGGGGAGGTGTCATGAAATATTCTAATCCACATATATAAATTATTAGGTAAATATAAAGCCTAACAAATAAAATTAATAAAGAGAAGAGCAATGGGAAAATGACAGTGCTGTCACAAAGAATGTACTCGAAATCCCCCTTGTTTTCTGCTTCGTCTGCAAATTGTAACGCTTTCACGTTGATAGTAAAAGCTTACTGTATTATACCCGCTTGCTTCAATGAAACGTGTGCTGCATTTCTAAGAAAAACATTGAGACGTACTGCGTAATGACCTAAATTAATCCTAACATTAATTATATTACGTTACCAAAACGAACGAACAGATGGACAAAAGGATAGCGAGAGGGGAGGGCTGAAAATCAGGAACGCATGCAACACGCGACGCGCGATATACAAATGCTGGCATCACGCGTGTAAGTCTACAAGCACTAACTTTTTCAGACGGACAGTGATAAAATACACTACCCTTTCCCAGAGTTAGGTTTATAAATCATAACAGACTCTTATTAGAAAAGATAACAATAGATGGGTTTACGTTTGAACACATAACAGTACCCAGACAGCACATCTTCCAAACAGGAGGTAGAAGAAATTGCATATTTTGAACGCAGCCACGTAGCTCCTTTAAATTAGTATTTTTGGGTTCCTTAGGGCTTGCTGACAAATAATATGTAAAACGTTACGCAAATAGTCCAGGAATTAATAAATTATACCCAAAATAAAATATTGGGGGTGCCTGACAGCATAAAATCATTTCTGCTCATAAGATTTTTTTTTAACGTGTTTGAAAAAAATTTACGTTACAGAAATAGCCTACCATGTAAACTCCAAATTGATTGGAGCGCAACAAATGAAAGCCTAACCACGATTGGTCGGGCTATAAATACTATCTTGGTTGTTAGGGGAAACGGGGAAAGGTAACATTTTTTCAAACACTTGTCGAAACGTGGCTCATTGGCCAGTCTCGCTGATATACACACTTGGGAGCGTTAGTTCGAGACCACTTGTTTAAAATAGCTTGATAAAGCATCAGTGCGTTGAAGCCAGCATATATTTGGCTCAATAAAAGCCTGGAACATAGGCAGATGGAAGTTTGTGCCAGTTTGTGCCAGAATTCATTGCTAATCAACGTATCTGTGTTATTCGTATGAATTGTGGTAAGCTTGAACCATTTAATATCTTTTAATGAAAATTGAATGTGAATTGTTGATTTATGCCTGTATATATATGTGTAGTTCAGTGGCCAACGTGAGGTAAAGCCTGTAATGCTCCAGCCTGAACAGAGGGTGTCGGAGAGAAGTAAAACGGCATGGAATGGCCAAACAGTACACTGACACCTGGATGATTGACTAGAAATAAATAATGCTGGAAGTGCAGAGGCGTAGTAACCATTAAGGATGGTAATGCTGGTATAAAGTATTTCAGATGAAGCTGACTGTTGGCCTAACGCTCTGAACGCAATGTTTGTGCTGTATTGTGATCAGTGTAAAAGAGAATATAAATTAGTTATGAAGTAGAAGGTACATCCTTCTTGATTTCAGGGACAGTGGTCTTGATGGTACTGAGCAGCATCTGGTCAGAGATTTGCTGAATCCAGAGTCGGACAGCATACTCCTTGGTCTTTTTAGCTATCAGTGAGGTGTCTCCTGAGCCCAGAGGAGAATTCGAGCAGAGGAGTCCTTTCCTGCCGCCATCACTCAAGATAAGCAGAGTTGGCCAGCTGAGCTCAACATTATGTCCCCTCATCTTGAAATAACTTTATAAAAATACTATTCAGAGGGGAATTTACTTGTCTTAAAATCAGGAACTGTGAACATCTCCAATACTGGTCCCTAAAGACAAACTATTGAAGTCATGATGACAAATACCAACAGAGCTTGAACAAAACAAAACCAGTATTACCTCATTTTACTACTACACAACTGACACACATAGAACATTTGTACTAATATATGTCACTACAATATTCATATTAAATACATTCTGTACATAACTTGTAATTTAAATTGATTGTGATTCCTGGTTCCCTTGTAGTTGAATCAGGACACATATTCATTCATGCTAGTAATGAATACATATTGTTATTTGAACCGTTACGAGTGACTTCTTTAAGCTATTCTCATAGAGTGTTATATGTATGTGAGTGTCACAGTGTTGTTAAGAGTAGTGGATTAAATTAAATTGTTTATCTGTCTGTTGTTGTGACTTACACTTCACCATACAGTGCTGTAAATGTAGTCAGATGAACAACTCCATCCTTTTCTATAACAGCCAGGAGATAACCAGATGTATGAGATCAGTTCACTCTCCTTAGTTTGACTTCAGCAAGACAGACACGTCTGCCGAAGTATAAATAATGTCCTCAAGAATATCCTCTAGATAATAAAGGTTTTCTAAACCTAGTTCATTTAACAAAGTAGCAAGTAATGGTCCTTGGTACATGCATCAACCGATGCAATACAATGCAGCGACATGTGAGCTGGGAAAGAACATCTCGTGACGACGACTTTCGGAGACAGGCTATGAATCGAAATCGCTCACGACCCAAAATCGATAGAGTTAATGAAAAAGTCAATTTACCTTGCTTTCATGAAATACACAGAAATATCACGCCTCCCGACATGTGGGAAAACACTAGAGGTATTATCTCGACTAAACGGAATATCCATAAGAGGACTACACATCCCTGACAGAACAAAAAATAGCGGAGATCCCCTCTTCAACGAGGCATCTCTTTCGCCATTCCAAATCGCTCACTCCCACTAGTGGTGGGCGGAAACCGATCGACCAAACAACAAGACAAGTCATGCGCAGTCCAGCGCAAAAATGACCACAGCTCAAAAGTTAACTGCATTCGATACCAACGCGAGAAGACAAATGCTTACCGAGAAAAGTGACTATAAATTACAAGCAGTTGTTGCCCTTGCGTTATAAAACAGATATTGAAATAAAACGATGTTGCGAGAATTTATCACGCAACACACGTCTAGGCAGCTAAAATGACATAACATCTTGCTGAAGATCATAATGGAAGGCAAAACTGAAAGCAAACGTGCAAGAGGAAGACAGTACTATAAGTGGGAGGATAACACCAAGAGATGAAGAGGAAAGAGTCTATCAGAGTGCACAATCAAGACCAAAAACAGGAGACATTGGAGATCCATTGCAGCCTATGACGATGACAGCTTATGACGATGATGATAACCGACGAAATGGTCAAGGTTGAAACGAACGGGCTTCACCATCAGAAGGATAAAACCTCAATTTCTTTAATTGCTACAAGAACGACCAAAGTGAATCCTCAATGAAGGCTACGGCTCAGATCTCCTGCAAGAACGCAAACAGCAATAGTCATCCTATGTCATAAAACGTTCATAAAACGGGAATTGTGGTATATATACATACCTTATCTCCACGGCCAGTTCAGCCACTCTCGGATCACGACTTTTGAACGTTCTCTGTCTGGAAGTGAAATCTTCCACGCTTGGCCGCATTTCCGGTGAAAACCAAATCCAGCTGTCCCGCTTGCAGACGAGGCTTGACTCGCTGCGATTACCGTGGAACTGTTGATCCGATCCACCCATTTCTGGGTCAGTTATCTCAAGTGACATCCGGCTGTCCACGTCTGAGTTGTTGGTTGACTATAAAGGAAGTTCATTACTTCTGGGTTAATTATTTTTATTAATTAAAGATGGCGATGCAGTGGCGTATGTATATATATTTTTTAATCGCCATGGGCTTTTTGGGTGGGGGCGCCTATTCGTGGATCTTCTGAAGCTTTTCCGATAAGAAATTCTCTTAAAATGCATTCTCAAATGCAATGCGCATTTTGTTTTAAATTCAATATTTGAACGGGCGCCCTAATATAACCGATGGACCCAGTGTCTAGGTTGAACGCGGCGCGTCTCGCCAAAAGGAGGCACAATTTAATTTTTCTTTAAAAAGCCGCATATAGTTCCGGGGGGTCTCTGAAGAGAGAAAAGAAAGAACAGGACTACTGTACCACAAGGCATGTCGTACAAGGTGACGAATATGAGGTTGTACGTGGGACTAGCAACCTCATCATGTATAGCAAAACACGTTGCTGCGGAAATCACCCATGCAAGAACATGAGAATGCTTGTTGCAAGGTTTTCTGCAAGGGAACTAACTGCTGTGGTGGGCTCCGTGCTCCATAAGGTGCGAAACGGAAAATGATGATGATGATATTGTTTTGAAAGCGAAGAAACAAAATTTAAAACAAGTTTGTAATCTTACATTTATAAGCAACACGAACAAAAAAAACGCCTTTATAAAGCAACACCGAAGGACGTACAAAAAAATAAGATCAGAAAAGAACATCTGCACAATGTTATTGATGATCAAATGAAATTAGTCACAGACATGAACTAATAATGGTATTTTTATCCCGACGACGTGGTGCTGGTTTTGGCTATTTAGATTGTGACGACTGGGTAGGGGAAGGGGAGGTGAGTTAGCATATTTGGGTCATTTATCTTATATGTCTTCCGTTTTTTAAATTTTATTTATTACTTACTTTGCCGGCTTAGTCTTGCCGTGAAAAGTGTGGGAAGTTGACGATTGTGTTCTTGAGTCAAATGTATCTTATATTAGCTGCTGTGAGCTCGTCTTGTTGTAGGATTTCTATGATGCTGTTTATCCATTTGCCTCTTACTCTTCCTTGTGTCCTCAAACCAGATCATCTTCTGTTATTTGATCGTAGTGGTTATTAATCGGGTTCCATTTTCAGGAGATGGCCAAACCACTTAATTTTATGTCTCTATATTGGGGACGGACTAAGCGTTGGGCGTTTCTAGCATTTCTAGCGCTGCCCGAGGGCTCACAGTAGTAGTATTTTTGTACGATGCATGATATATCAATCCCTTAAAGCCCAGTGGCCCATATATGAACCAGCATATATATGATAATTTTATAACAAAACACGTATTAATGCTCATCTGGGTCAAAAAACGGGTAACTAAGTATTCAGTCTAAAATACGTCCTGGGTATTTCAGCTGAGATTATAATATTAATAAGTCGTCCACGAGGGAGATTGATGGTAAACTATTGCCGATAAAAGTAGGCTGTGACGATGGAGGTTACATAATCTACAGTATTTTGTTCCGACACCATTTATGAAAAAAGTGTGCCTCATTTGTTATTTTTTCTCTTATTGTGTGAGGCCCCATTCTGCCCCCCCCCTTTTTTTTCACCCTTCCTCCCCCCTCCCCCCCCCCCCTATCTTCACACCTCGCTACAAAATTTTGAACCCCCGCCCCCTTTTTTCCCCCCTCACTGCGTGACGTCAAATGGTGACGATCCCATAGTTCACAGCGAAACCATCAAGGCAAATGTGCATAACTGTTTGTGTATACGTCCCAGACGTTAAGGAGAGACACATTATTTATCCTAGAACCGATGCATTGGATTTCAAATCTTAAGACCTTTGGAATATGTAAACAGTCTAATTTTCAGGATAAAGGGAATGCCAACAAGTGCTTACATTATCATCAATTTCATTGTTTGCTCCCTTTGTCGCAAAGAACCGCTGCTGCACATAGCCCTAGCACAGGGTGACCATATTATTTTTTTTAAGGAGGACATTTATTGATTTTTTGACTAAAAGGAGGACACTTTTTAAGAAAAGGAGGGCACATTAATTTCATTAACTTAATACATTTATGTCAAGAGTCATGATAAACTATATAGCAATTTTTCAACAACATTTTTAAAAATCTTCATAATATAATTTTTCCATCAAGCATTTTTTTTTTCAACACCACTAAATATTCAGTCTCTAACATTGTAAATTTCACTTGACATTATTTTTTTCAGTAAGTCTGAATTTCCAACTAAATACTCATGGGACTCTGTACATGAAACATTCTTATAATTGTATTGAACTTGTAATATTCATTTAATACATTCAACTGTGAATCGGTTTCTGTCCTTTGTCCACTGACTTTCCATTAGGGCCTAAAGAAAAAAGCATCTCAGTATTAGCATTATGTCTTGGAACAGGAGGAAAATATTGAGCAATGAGCAGAAGTTCAGTAACTCTAATTTCTTGATTGTTCAAAGAATTTGGTCCACTTTTCATGTGCCAATAATTCAGTAAAAGAATAATCTTTCAGATTATAGTACTACTTACTCAATGAAAAACAAGAATAAAACTAAAATTTCAGTCTATTGATGTAGATTGAGATTAGTTGTGTCAAAGGTCAATGTAGAATAAGTAATGATGGATACCAGCACGAATTTTGAAAAAAAAAAAAAAAAAAACTAGATATCGTCGACTTGGGCTATTTTGGGCGATTTTTTGACTACTTTCGTCGATTTTTGGGCTACTTTGGTTGATTTCTGAGCTTTTTTGGCCGAAATCTAGGTGGCGTTCTTCAACTAATATAGGAAAATGACACCTAGACGGGACCAAACAAAACCTAGACGGTGAACCAAACAAAGCTGATGGATACCTATGATTTAGGTGTCAACCCAGATTTCCTAGCATTAATTGAGATTTTTTTCTTTTCTAATTTCGTTTAAAAGCCGGACAAATCGCAATTTTTTTAAAAAGCCGACCGGACGCTAAATTTTGAGGTTGGAAGCCGGACAAATCCGGCCACATCCGGACGTATGATCACACTACCCTAGCAGGAAGCTTGCACCGATGCATTTATGTGCACATGAAGTAGTGGTTTCTATAGCTACTTGTTTAACTTGATCAGATTGTCAGCCCCGTACACAACCTCAGTTTAGTCACCTCATACGGATTGTCTGAGGGTTGCCTATTCTTTTTTTGTCTGACAAGTGCTAACACACCATGATAATAATTAGCTTGTGGCGAATGGGGGAAAAGGGGGGATGAGGGAGTTAGCACACTTGGGTCATTTCTCTTACATTTCTCCCTGCCTTTATTTTATTGATAACTTACTTTTTTCTCAATCTTAAACTCTTCCTACAACCAGAATATGCAGTGTTGCCAGATATTTCCATAAAGTATGTCCAGGAATCGCACTGGTGACGGCCACATGTTCCTTCTCTGTTCCTCATGTGTTTGGCAGATGGTGTTCAGCAGTCAATTTATCGATGCTACAGTTTGTAGGCAGTTCCGATTTATAAATTCTTCTTCTTCTTCCGTCCTTAGCCACCGACCGTCAAAGCAGTCAGTGGCCATTACGCCTAGTGGCGTCTTAGGGCAACAGCAGATAGGTTTTCTTTGCCATTGTTTCCCATCACGCCTATTGGCGTCTTTAGGGCAACGGCAAATCAATCCATTTGCTGTTGTTTCCGTAATCGAAGTGACTGGCAAACGGGTGATCAGCCCGTTGGTACGATTTATAAATACTCTGCTATTTATGCCAGCTATGCAACCTATAAAAACGTAGTATTTGAATCTACATTTTAATTAAGATGATAGGAAACTCTATACAGAGCGATACAACAGGAGGCAATCTGATCATCAGAAAGGGCTTCCGTCGATTAAGTATTTCGGCCCTTTAATCTCATCTACACTCTACATTGGGCCATAATTCCCAAGTGTCCGCCTCCTGTTGTCTTGTGCAGAGAATTGAATCCACTCCACCTTGATTGCCGCCAAGAAGTATGCGAGATCATCATCAAGCAAATCCAACATTAATATTCTCCATGCTGTGGACTGATTCCTGGCTGAGATTATCTAACGTCCAATCCGTAGAAAGAGGGCGCTGATGATACATGTGGGTGTGTGTGAGTATATATATATATATATATATATATATATATATATATATATATATATATATATATATATATATATATATATATATATATATATATATATATATATATATATATATATATATATATATATATATATATATATATACAAGGGGATTGACATAAGTCTTGGGCCTGACCATGAAGGACATGTCACAGAGAGCTGAAATTTTGTATATTGTTTATTCCTTTTCAATATAGCCACCGTCTGAATTGACACACTTCTGCCATCTCTGCTTGACCTTGAAAAGACCTTGGGAGTAGAACACCCTATTTTTCAAACTAAACCAGACATCACATGCCAGTATAACCTCTTCATCACTGTCAAAATAATTTCCTTTTAGTTGTTTTTTAAGATTTGGGAATAGAAAAAAGTCTGATGTAGCCAAATCTGGAGAATATGGTGGGTGTGGAAGAATTTCAATATTCAAATCGTTGGCTGCTAGCTGCACAAGCCGTGCTTTGTGAGAGGGCACGTTGTCTTGAAGCAAAGGAAGATTTTGAGTGCGCGTTATCCCTCGTTTCCTGGTCACAATCTTTCTTAGTTTTGTGAGAAGATCTGCATAGTACTGTCCATTAACTGTGTTGCCACGAGGCAGATAATCTTTCAAAAGGACACCTTTGCCTTCCCAAAAAACAGTCAGCATCACTTTTCCTGCAGATTTCTGCGCGCTTGGCTTGACAGGTGTTGGGGAGCCCGGGGTTTTCCATTGCATGCTGGCAATTTTGGATTCGGGGTCATAATGGTGTACCCAAGTCTAATCTACTGTCACCATGGTCTCCAAAAAATTTTTTGACTGACACTTTTTGAGCAACTGTTGACAGCAATTTACCCTCGTTTGCTTCTGTTCACGTGTCAACAGTCGCGGAACCCAGCGTGCACACACTTTTCTCATGTTCAGTCTGTTGTGTAAAATTCTATAAACTGTTCTTTCATTTAGTTTTACTCTACTAGCTATCTCCACAATTGTCATTTTTCGATCCTGGTCAATGATTTTCTTCACTCTTGTTGCATTTTCATCGTTGCACTCTGAGGCTGGTCTACCAGATCTTGGCAGATCAGCAACATTTGAGCGGCCGCACTTAAACTGTTGACAACAATTTTTTTTTACCGAAGTATATGAAGGACAAGAATCACGAAACACTGGTTCCTTCTCCCTGTGTATTTCTGTAGGTGTTTTTCCCTGAAACATCAGAAATTTTATCACAGCTGTGGCCTCCTTCTTTTCCATTGTTTTGTCAAATCTTTGGAGCAGCAGATCCGGTCAATAGGGTACATTGCGCCGTGCACAGTAGCGGGGCAACCTATTGAAGAAACACACGCGTACTTTACACGTTCAGTGCAAATATGATGAACTTTAAATGTGCCAAGTTTCATCTTCCTCCTGTGACTCCTTCATGGTCAGGCCCAAGACTTATGTCAATCCCCTTGCATATATATATATGTGTGTGTGTGTGTGTGTGTAAAGTACGAGGGACGGTCAAAAAGTAATTTTTAATTTCATTCAATAGGCAAGAAAACAGATAAAATTCACATTGAAATGTAGCCCCAAATCTGAACTTCAAAAATTTATTTCTCAATGTAGTCTCCGTTATTTGTTACAGTTTTTGTCCATCTTCTCGCAAGGGCATGTATCCCCGCACTGTAAAAATGTGTGTCCTTTTTCCTAAACCACTGGCGTACGGTGCGTTTAAGGGTCTCGGTGTCCTCAAAGTGATGTCCGCGAAGATCTTTCAGTGGTCCAAACAGATGGAAGTCAGAAGGTGCAAGATCGGGACTGTAAGGGGGATGTGGTAATAATGTCCAACCAAATTCTGCAATCGCATCTATGGTGCATTTAGCGATGTGTGGCGTGGCATTATCGTGCAACAGTAGTGCAGTTCTCTGATCTTTTAATGGGTAAAGTCTCCGAAGACGACCTCTAAGCTTCTTCAAAGTTTCAATGTAAGGTCTGCATTCACCGTGTTTCCCTGTTCCAAGAAGTCGAGAAGAATCACACCCTTCTCATCCCAAAACACGGAGGCCATAACTTTCCCTACAGATGGTGAACTTTTGAACTTCTTTCTTGTCGGCGATGTTGTGTGATGCCATTCCATTGACTATCTCTTGGATTCTGGTTCAAAAAAATGAACCCAAGTCTCATCACCTGTCACAATATTCGATAAAAACTCTTCTCCTTCAGTTTCGTAACGGTGCAGGAGGTTGATGGCTATGGTTTTCCTTGTTTCTTTATGTCTGTCTATCAACATTCTGGGTACTCACCGTGCTCAAACTTTTGAATAACCCAGGTCTTTAAAGATGTTCTAGACACTGCCTTTACTAATGGACAACATGGAAGAAAGTTCATCCAGTGTTACCCGACGTTCACCACGAATGATGCCATCAACTCGATAAATGTTGTGTGGAGTCACTGCGGTAGACGGACGGCCAGTCCGCTTTGCGTCAGCCATTGAGGATTGACCTACTTCAGCTTCGTCACAACGATGTACCCAACGTCGGACAGTGCTAACATCCACTGTTGAATCTCCATAAACATTCTTCAAACGTTCGTGGATGCGAATTGGGGTCTCGCTTTCAGCATTGAGGAATTATATGACATAACGTTGTTTTAACCGAACGTCTTTGGCAGCCATTTTTAAACTGTTACAGTGGTGCTACCTGTTACTGAAACAGGTTGGTAATGCTAAACAGTGCAGAAGAGTGTTTGAGGAATCCTGCTAAATTTACAAATTGCACACCGATGCAGTTTTTACATACATAAAATAAAGGATGCATTACTTTTTGACCTTCCCTCGTAATTCATACACACAAATGCACAAATTGGGCTACTTTGAATTTCATTTTGCTCCTTTTAAATTGTTTTCTAGCTACTTTTCTTGAAAATATTTGGCAACACTGCACAGTAAAAGGAAGTCACTCTTGTCAATCTTCATCGCCGGACGGACGCCGACGCTAAAACTCAATTTTACCCGAAAGAGAGTTGTTCAATGTTACATACAACCAATCCTGACATTCACAAGTGAGTCATGGGCAATTAGTAAACAAGTTCACCAAGAGCTACAGCTCAGTGATGGTGGATCAAAGACAAGACAGGTAAACAAGCAGGAAAAGCTCTAGAGGCCACAGAGATGTGGTTTTACAGAAGAACGTTACAAATAATATAAGCAGCTGAAACAGAGTAACGAGGCTGTCCTGAAGGAGGTCAGAGCGCAAAGGAGGCTTATTGGTTATGTGTGAAGGAAGCAATCCATTTTCTTTGAGCATGTTATGAGAAAGAGAAAACTGGAATATATCGTGACTACGGAAAATATTGGAGCCTCGTTAGCGCAGTGGTTAGTGCACTGGCTTCCTAGCTCGGGTGGTCCATGGTTCGATCCCCAGTTGAGGCGGGAATTTTTTAGACCGCAAACGGCTCCGGGGTCGACCCAGCCTCATGAATTGGGTACCAGAGCAACTCTGGGAAGGTTAAGGCGGCCGGCGTGATGCTGACCACGTCGATCCTAGTGTGCCGATGGTCAAGAAAATATGGGCCTAACACCATATTCCCGATATGCCTCAATAGGCGTGTAACGGGATCTTTGACCTTACGGGAAACATTGAAGAAAAAAGACAAAGGAAGAAAATACTGGACAGTTTGGCATCGTAGCATGGAAAGAAATCAACAACAGAATTGATAAATAATACTGGATACAGGAAGCTGTGGAGAGACATAATCGTCTACGCCACCAGGCATGGTACTCGAAGAAGTACTTCAGGGAATATGTAATGTGCATAAGAATATGCTAGAATGTTGCTCAAAGTAAGGTATGCTTTAGCTATCATACCTCAGCTATCCTGGGAGGTGGCATGGACAGAAATCAACAACAGAATTGATAAATATAACAGGATGTTGTGGAGAGTCATAATCGTCTACGCCACCAGGCATGGTACTCGAAGAAGTACTTCAGGGAATATGTAATGGGTATAAGAATATGCTAGAATGTTGCTCAAAGTAAGGTATGCTTTAGCTATCATACCTCAGCTATCCTGGGAGAGGTGTTCTGTTTCTTCTTGACTCTCTTTGTTTTATGTTCTTTGAGGGGTGTCCGGTTGTCGACAGTCTTTGCCAGCTCTTGAGAACTCATGTCAGGATGAGATTCTGAACATCCTATCTTGACGCTTTCTGCCGTGTCAAGGTCATTGTGTTGTTCGCCGGGATTTTGATTTATTGCATTCATACTTCGAGAAATTTTCTTGTGTCTTTGTTTCGTCTTCCCATGTCTCTTCTTCGTAGAGCCACCCTTTCCTCTAAACGTTGTATCCCCGTGTTTCTCTCGTTCCTTTGTCTGGCTCCTTGTAGTCTTTCTCTCATGCGTTTTGTCATACCTGTCATGTTTATCCTTCTCTTTTTCCCAACTCTCATCAAAAGCATTGACACCATTCTCTTCCCGTGTGTCGACGCCTTTTTCTACTCGCCTGCAAGGATATGGACTTCTGAATCCATCGTGCCCATCTTCTACAACCGGTGTCTGAACGTCGTTGTCACAATATTTTATATTCTCCACGTTCAGTAGTGAGGAGCGAGATTCATCGCACCCCCAGGTTATTTCATCTAGGGTTTCGTCACACTTGTCACAACTAGTATGCTTCTTGCAGTTGACATTCAACGGATCGTCAGCTGGTGCTGTCAGATATTTCTGGCAGCGTAAACTTTTTTTATCTATATTCTTGCTGCCTCTCAACGGCGTCCTCGCTGATCTGGTATCTGTTTAAAAAAAAAACAGAAAACAAAAACAAATGAACTAGATTCCGTGGCAGTGGTTTCATAATGGAAATATTATGAGGGAAAAAAGTGTTCCTTTTGTATATAGTAATAACATTTGTTGTTTTTCCAGACTGCTAATTCTCCGGCGTTTGGTGTAGCTTTCCTAACATCTGTTGGTAGCGTTTCTCTATCCTGTTATTGAGTATCTCTTCCGTCACCATGTTGAGTTTTGAGATTTCCCATACCTGTTGTGGTAGCCGATCATCTCCCAATCTGCAGACATGACCAAACCATCGTAACTGGGACTGTTCCATCCAGGTCAGTAGTGGGTGGGTTTCGATGCCATGTTGTATCGTCTGCTTGCGAACCACTCCTTCATTTTTACTTTGACTACCTTCTTCATATACCTCCTTTCTGTATAAACCCCTAGATAATACATCTTATGTGTCTTAACCTTTTTAAAAATGTGATTAAGATGCCTGCTACACCTGAATCTAGTACAAGTTACTAAATGCAAGTGTGTTTCTGAAATTGAAATCAAATACTCTTTCAGATTAGTCAGAAAAGCAGAACCAACAATACAATAAAGTACATTACTTAGCTTGGAGAATTAGATGGTAACAAGAACAAAAAGATAAAATTAGTTGATATGTTCTTATAAATGATGCTATCCTTTAGACAACTTGGCACACAACTTATTCTTTAGACAACTTGGGACACCATTTATCCTTTAGACAACTTAGCACAACACTCATCCTTTAGATAACTTGGCACAAGACTTGAAACAATGAAGCGAGAACTGCAAACCAGGATATCACCATCACCCTTCAGCTCCACTATGGAGCATAGGCCTTCAGCCAACTTAAGCCAGTCTTCCTGTCCCGTGCCATCAGCTCAATTTTTTCCACGTCTTCTTCATTCCCATCACGTCTGCCTCCAGCTCTTTTTTTCCGTGTCTTCCTTGGTTTACCTCTCTTTCAATGGGATTCCATAACAAAGACTGCCTGGTAATGTTATCAACAGGTTTCATCGTTACTTAATGTGTACAGTGATGAGCTATATTTGCGTACTAGCGTTACTTAATCTGTACAGTGATGAGCTATATTTGCGTACTATCGTTACTTAATGTGTACAGTGATGAGCTATATTTGCGTACTAGCATTACTTAATGTGTACAGTGATGAGTTACCATATATACTCGAGGATGAGTCGAGAAAATTATTCCCATTTTTTACCTCAATAATATTACACCCCGACTTATACTTGAGTCACACACACGAAAAAAATTAATGAAACCAGTCAGTGTTACCCCCTCACATGCCCTTCCCGTCGCATACTGGTATTCTTGAGCTATAAACATGCTGCATCATTAAATGTTTTTAACAAAATGTCTTAAGTAATACATTTTTTAAATGGGTTGAAATGGAAGACCATTGAGACGTATTCTTCGATGTCACCCTTGTTAAGTCGTCAACGTCGTTAGGAATAAGGTTATTGTTTAGGGTTAGGTTTAAGATTTCTAAATGGGTTTTAACTCAGCGACAAAATTGTTGCAACTTTACTAGAGGATCGTTACGAATTCGCGCTTTCCATTTAAAAGAAGTGAAAAATAGCTCAACATGCCAGAAATCTGTAAGCTGCTGTGCCGTTTTATTAGACGCTTTTCGCTGCTTCTTCGCCAATGCATAAAAATTGCTCAGAAATTACCAGCAGCTTTGGAGGGGGGAGAAAGCAAGCTTTTCATAAATTCATCACCGAAGCATCATTTTTTTTTTTACTTCGACTTATAATTGGGCCATTAATTTTGACGTCTTTAGGTCCAAAAGTCTAGGATTCGACAAATAGTCGGATTGACGTATTTTCGGATCGACATAAACGCGAGTATTTACGGTATAATTGTATACTAACGTTACTTAATGTATACAGTGACGAAGTATATAATCTAATACTGGGGTCGGCAACCACTCGATCTTGATCTACCGGTAGACACAAGAGGATCATTTAGTAGATCTCTATGTGGCAGAGAGGGACAAATATTTTTTTCACTTAGATAGATTTGCGCACCTATCCTTTTCTTCAAGCACTTAAAAGTACGGAATCCTAATTTTTAGGGGTACTTTCACAACATTCCCAGTAAAAAACTTGCTAGCTAGCTTACTGAAATTAGCTTTATTCGTAAACTGCATTAGACGGGAAGCAGTCTTTTGTTTAAACTGATGTGTTTTTTTTTCTTTTTTCTTTCCTTAACCAGCGGCATTTGGGCTTTCAGCCCTTCGGCCCAATGAGATGTCATTGCGAGGCTGGGGAACCTGAGGACTTTCCTTCCAACCCGGTCAGGATGTTCGCTCCTTCCCATCCACAGAGGGTTTATCACAGGAGCCGTTCAGGTTATTCAGTCAAATTTCCGGTCGTAAACATTTCTTCAAACGCTGACGCCCGGGTTTGAACCATGAACACCTGGTCGCCAGTACAACGCCGTAGCCATTACACTAGTGCGGCTCCCTTAAACTGATGTTAACATTTGTATAAATATAATTTACTTTGAATTTTACACCGCTTTGTTGCTGGAATTGCAGGAAGCGGATCGTCTTGCCGAGATAAAAGTAACAAGAAGGCTGCATTTATTCTAATTCTAAATACCGGTACTCTGAAACCTGAAAACAGACGTTTTCAGGGTAGATCTTTCGAGAGTTCATTGGTTTTAAAGTATATCCTTAAAACTACTGAGTTGCCGACCCCTGATCTAATAGAAAATAAAACTAAGAACCGAGTTCTTTAATCTGACCTAACCTAGAGCTAAGAACTGTATATATATATATATATATATATATATATATATATATATATATATATATATATATATATATATATATATATATATATATATATATATATATATATATATATATATATATATATATATATATATATATATATATATATATATATATATATATATATATATATATATATATATATATATATATATATATATATATATATATATATATATATATATATATATATATACCGGTATATAATAATAATAATAACCCCTTCAGTCATAACTGACTATGGGAATGCGCCCCTGAGGTGGCAGCCCTCAGCTGCTTATTTTCCTGGTGCTCCTTTCGACGTTTTCTCCTCACCTCTGCTTCTTGTGTGAGCCTCTCTTCACCCAATCTGAGGTGGTGCAGTAAATAGCATCGCCACTTAGTGCGATCGGCAGCTTCATCCTCCCATGATGCTGGATCCATGTCCAGTGCCCTCATATCTCTCTTGCACACATCTTTGAACCTCAGCTGTGGTCGCCCAACTGTTCTCTTGCCATCTGCTAATTGTCCGTAGAAGATATCTTTTGGGATGCGACCATCTTCCATGCGGCGAACATGGCCAAGCCAGCGAAGTCTGCGCTGTCTAAGCAGCGTATACATACTTTGAAGGCCAGCACGTGACAACACCTCGACATTTGTCACTTTATCTTTCCACGAGATGCAGAGGATGTGGCGTAGACACCGCAAATGGAAGGTATTGAGCCTTCTTTCTTGCTTAGCATAGGTCGTCCAGGTCTCGCTGCCATATAGGAGTGTGCTGATGACGCAGGCATTATATACCGCAGCTTTGGTCTTCATTGTGAGTTTAGAGTTTCCTCAAACACGCGATGTGAGGTGGGCAAAGGTAGCTGCAGCTTTGCCAATGCGGCTGTCGATTTCTGTATCCAGTGAGAGTTTGTCATTGATGGTAGACCCTAGGTATGTGAAGTGGTGCACCACTGCCAATTCATAGTTATCGATAGTGATAACTGGTGCAGCACCCACATCCTGACTCAGCACATTCGTTTTCTTTAGACTTATTGTGAGGCCAAAGTCCTTGCATGCTTTAGTGAAGCGATTCATCAAGCTCTGAAGCTCCTGTTGGCTTTGAGTGACGACTGCAGCATCATCAGCGAACAACAAGTCTCTTATAGTGACCCTTCTGATTTTTGTTTTTGCCTTCAGCCTTGAAAGATTAAACAGACGGCCATCTGACCTAGTGTGAAGGAATATGCCTTCAGTTGCATCTCTGAATGCATGTTTCAAGAGTAAGGCAAAGAAGATTCCGAAGAGGGTCGGAGCCAGAACACAGCCTTGTTTAACGCCACTTCGTATATCAAAGGGCTGTGATGTGCTTCCAGCATATTGGACTGTTCCCTTCATGTCGTCATGGAATGACTTTATCATTTCCAGCATTTTAGAAGGGCAGCCTATTTTCAGGAGGATTTTAAAGAGTCCATCCCTACTAACCAGGTCGAATGCTTTTGTGAGGTCTATAAAGGCGATATATAATGGTCTTTTCTGCTCTCTTGATTTTTCCTGAAGCTGGCGGAGAGAGAAGATCATGTCTGTTGTTGATCTGCCAGCTCGGAATCCACACTGTGCCTCTGGATATATGCGCTCAGCTAACTTGTGTAGTCGCATTAAGATGACTTTGGCAAAAACCTTACCAACAATACTAAGAAGAGAGATGCCTCTGTAGTTATTGCAATCACTTCTGTCTCCTTTATTTTTTATACAGTGTTACAATCTTGGCATCTCGCATGTCTTGAGGAATAGTTGTCTCTTCCCAGCACTGGCACAGCATCCTATGCAGGGGATGTAATAGCGTGCTCTTACAGCATTTGATTAAATCAGGAGGAATCCCATCACTGCCTGGTGCTTTGCCAGAGGCCAAGCTATCAATGGCCTTACTGAGTTCCTCTAATGTTGGTTCGGCATCCAGCTCCTCCATAGTTGGCAGACTATTGACAGCATCAAGGGCTGCAGGCGTAACGGTATTGTCTCTAGCGTAAAGCTCAGAGTAGTGCTCGACCCACCTCTCCATCTGCTTACCCTTATCGGTTAGCTTCTCTCCGCTGATGGTTTTTAGCGGTGCCGTCTTACTTTTATGGGGGCCAAGTGCTTTCTTTATACCGTCATACATTTGTCTAATGTTGCCTGTTTGCGCTGCGATCTGGATGCTCTCACTGAGCTGGAGCCAATAGTCATTTGCACAGCGTCGAGCAGTTTGTTGAACTTTGCTTCTCGTAGCCCTCAGGATCTGTAGGGTTCTGGCACTCGGTGAACGTTTGTATTCATTCATAGCACTGCGCTTAGCTTCAATAACAGGTGCCATCACATCTGATGAAGCGTCAAACCAGTCATTTGACTTTGCTGTTTTCTTACCAAAGGTGGCAAGTGCAGTACTCTGAATGGTGTTCCGTAGATGCTCCCAGTTCTCTGTAATAGTATCACCATGCTGAGGGCTACTGAGCACTTTCTTGAAGGTCGCAGTGAATTGAGCGATCATGAAAGGGTCTGACATCTTGCTGGTATCAATGCGTGGTTTCCCTTCATGTCTGACACGATAGAGTTTTCTTGGTTGTGCTCTGATTTTGCAGCAAACCAAGGAGTGATCTGTGTCACAGTCTGCACTATGGTACGAGCGCGTGGAGAGCACAGACCTGAGGAGTGGCCTTCTGACGAGAATCAGGTCAAGTTGGTGCCAGTGCTTGGATCGTGGGTGTCTCCATGACACCTTATGCTGGGGTTTTGTCTGAAAGTAGGTTTGGTCACGCAGAGGTCATGGTGGACGCACAACTCTAAGAGCCGTTGTCCATTTTCATTCATCTTGCCAATACCAAACCTGCCCAGACATGAAGGCCATGAAACATTATCGGCACCCACTCTTGCGTTAAAGTCACCAAGGAGAACAAGCTGTTCTTGCCTAGGTATGCTTTTGATTACTGCTGCTAGATTCTCGTAGAACTCATCTTTAGCTTCTGAGGCAGAGTACAGAGTAGGAGCATACACACTGACAAGGGTGATGGGACCTGTGCTAGTTTGCAGGCGGAGCGTTAACAGGCGTTCTGATCCATTCTCGCCTGGTTCAACCATGTTAGTTAGCGATTTTTTGACCGCAAAACCTACTCCGTGTTCTTTAGCTTTATTAAGATCTTTCCCTTGCCAATAAAATGTGTAGTCCTTCTCGCTCACCGTTCCAGAGCCCGCCAGGCGCGTTTCCTGAAGTGCAGCTATATCCACCTGAAGTCGTTTAAGCTCATCATTAATTATAGCTGTCTTCCTTACATCGTTTACATCCTGTAGGTTTTCGGATAGTCCAGTCAACATAGTCCGGACGTTCCAGCATCCCAATCTGAGAGTTTGCTTATTTCTATTTTTTCGATAATTGCTTGGTGCAAAATTTTCTGTCCACAGTTCGGGTTTGACCCTAATCCCCATGCACCCAATGGGGAAAGCAGACAGTGGCGGGACAACACCTTATTGACTGGGGGCTGCCCAGCTTGAAGCGGGCGGTAGCTGTCCAGTGAGATCCTAGAACCTCTCCCACTGTCGGAAGTAGCCCCTGGCGCCATGCCCTACGCCAATTGGGCAAAATGCTTATAACCGGTAACTGCTACTTCCCGTGTTTTGCCGACACCTATAGGGTGAAGCTGGAGTGTCCTCTCCAGGGCGCGAGCTTGGGCACAGTTATATGGAGATCAAGCTGTTGCCCATGCAGCATGTTCCCCCTCTCCACACAGCCGGTAGATCCAAAGGAACGGCAGTAGCCGATACAGTTTGGTACCAGCCATGTCGCAGGAGTTGCCAGAATAATGTCGAATCGACATTAGACTGCCTTAGGGACTCCAACTCCGGATTTATCCTCAGGGTTTACTCCCGAAGCCAATTCCACAAATGGATATTCCCGCAAGGCAGCGGTGGTTTGAATTCAGAGTTCCTTCTCTTAGATAAGCTACCAACCAAGGATCACGAGCCCTATCTGCCCGAAGCTGCTGGTTTTAAGGCGCCAGTCGCTCGCCTTTGCCCCTTCTCCCGTCAGTGGAAACAGTTCCGCCGGGCTCAAATTGAGCCACACGTGAAGGCCGGGAGCTGGACTTGGTTGTCAGAGGCTGTTTGAGGCGCGTGCCATAGAAGTATTTTATCTGCAGTGAGAGCTTATCCTCACTACAACTCACCGGTATATATATATATATATATATATATATATACATATATATATATATATATATATATATATATATATATATATATATATATATATATATATATATATATATATATATATATATATATATATACTTACTGTAAATTTACGTAGTGATACAGTACTTTTCTCCCATCGCTATATATATATATTTTTTTTCCATTTTTAAAAAGATGGTATTATAAGTAACGGTAAAAAAAAATTGCATGCCAGTCTGAGTTTACATGGTATACTTTTTTTGTTTTTACTTTTTTCGCCAAATATGTTTAGAAATGAGCGAACAAGAACAATAAAGTGGTTAAAACATGTAATAAAAATGGTTAAAACATGTAATAAAACTGTTAAAACATGTAATAAAAATGATGAAGAATTGTTAAATGAAGAGTAACAATGAAATGTTAAAAATCGTAAACCAATAGTCACTTTTACTTCTGCTGTTCCAAAACAATGTCAGTGACTTTTGCGTCTGAAAACCAAAATCACAAAATATTAACTTAACGAATGTTAATTTAGTTCATTCATGTTTTTATTTTGGGGTAGACTGAAAGTAAAAGAGACGGAGAAGTATACATATTAGTTTTGGAAATAATTTTAATCTATATTCGAATCTTCCCAATTCTGATTAGTTGTTTGATCTAAATGTTAGTAATGAGTAACAGTTCAAAAATCCTGATAGGGAAATGAATGAAAAGTTCGTAGAATTTGGAACCACAGCAGCTTGAGTCGTTGCATGAGCTGTTAGCCTTAACCGGCTTTGCGCTGCTAGCCTTCATTGGAGTTGGTACCATTCTTCGAAGCTGTTAATATTCCCCGAGGTAGCTTTCACTATTTGAAGCTGTTATCCTTGACTATAGTTATTTTCTCTATTCAGAGTTGTTAACCTTGACTGGAGTGGCTTCCCCTCTTCCATGCTACACTACGTAAAAGGTGATTGAAAAGTCATCCTATCGGCTGTCTTCCTCCTGGCCTGGTTCCATTCTAGTCCTCGGTCCTTCAAAGATTGTCTAATGTTGTCCTCCCAGCGGACTCTGGGTCATCCTGGGGGTCTGGATCCCTGGCTCTTTGTTTCCCATGCTTGTCGTGGTAGCCGATCTTCTCCCATTCTGCAGACATGGCCAAACCATCTTAGTTGGGATTGTTCTACTTGGGTCTGCAAGGGGTGGGATTTAAGGCCTTGACGTATCGTCTGGTTGCGTACCATGTCTCTTCTTGTTACTTCAACCACCTTCCTCAGATACCTCATTTCTGATGTTTGGATCTGGCTTTTGTGGGTTGTAGTCATTGCCCATGACTCGCATCCATATGTCAAGACTGGGACATAGGTGGAGCGGTATACAGCCATCTTCGTTTTCTTACCAACCTCTCTTTTGCTGAGGAATCCTCGATTTATGGCCTGAAAAAGTCTCCCAGCTGCTGCTTTTCGAGTGGCCAACTCTTCTTTGAGGCCTCCCTTTCGGTCAATAATAGCTTCGAGGTATTTAAAGTGGTCTACCTGCTCCAGGACCTGTTCTCCCAGCTTAATCTGATGTCTTCTTTCTTCTCGTGATATCACCATGGATTTTGTTTTAGAGCTGCTTATGACCATCCCTCTCTTCTCCAGCTCTTCCTTCCAGACTTGCAGGTTGAATTGGAGATGTGCCTCTGATTTTCCAACTAATTTAAATAAAACAAATGTCGTCGTAAGACAAATAACTGCCATTTTATTACATAATACGCGATGCCACATTAACATCAGAGCTGAACGTGACGTCCGGTTTGATCAACGCACGATTTCAAAACAAGCGGGAATTTTCGCTTTCTCTTGAAACGTTAATTTATTGGCTATGTTAGGTATTGTTTTCTCTGATTTTGTTTCTAGGAACGAAATAAAAAAAAACTTATTTTCAAATGACAGTTACTGCTCATTGTTTTAATATTTGTTTCATTTATACTCAATAGATAGAAGTGAAGTTATAAGCATTTAAAAAATTAGGACGTGACTGTTCAATGGCCATGTATAACTTGAACTGAAGCTTCATACTGTAACACTTTGTTTCCTTCACTAAAATATTACTCTAAGAATGATAACACAAACGAGCGACTAACAAAACAAAGTAACTAAAATATTACTCTAAGAATGATATTCCAAAACGATATTTTTAAAAGAAACGAGCGAAATAACAAATAATAACATATAGAGTTTATAAACAGGGCCCGAGAGGGGAAAAAAAAAAATAGTAACATGGGTACATGTCGTAAGAAGCTTCTCCTAACCCTGCTCTTTTACTATCGATCTTGCAACGCTTTATGTCAATATATTTTGGGTTAGTAACAAATAAATACTTTATATCTGTGCATCTTGTCTAGTTCCCCTTATGATAAAATCCTTTGATCTCTGTCGGCATACATATACGAGAAAAGTAATATACCATTTCAGTACAGATTCAGGGCCCGAGAGGGGGCGTGTCTGTACTATTAAAAAAATAGTAACAATACCTGTAGCCTTAAATGATCTGCATGCCGTGACATTGTTTGTCATACATGTGCGTACAGAAGGACCTACTGTGGAGGTTTGGGGTTCATGGGACCGGCCACTGTGCAAAAAACGGTAAGTATCTTTAAAGAAACTTAAAGCCACAAGAATTTCAACATACAATATGAAAGTGTTTCTATAGTTTCTTGCGCTGATTTCAAATTTGAAATCAATAGCTTTGCCCTCACTAACAAAAATTAATAAAATAAAAATGATTAACCATCCAACGTATAAAAGATGCATGACATTTTTTGCATATTTCGATGTTATTTTTTGGGTTAGACTCAACAAATTGTAGAAATATCTTTATGTTCTGTGCATCTTGTCTAGTTCCCATAACTGAAAGAAAGCATATGAAATCGATTCGAAAGTTTGATCTCTGTCTTGGCCAAATACTAATTTGTTCGACTTGTGCAAATACATTGGCAGGTTGGTTACGAAAATCGCCGAAGCATAAGTTGATGCCTTTTGGAGTGCCAGTAATATGACGTGAACCGACAAATCACGCTACTGATTGTTACTTCTGCTTGACAAATATCTATGGTTTCACTTTTAAAACTAGAAAGTCTGTGGTTTATTCAAATATTGAATCGGTTTCGAAACCAGTGCCTCGTGATCCAATCATGTGTCTGATCCCAGTTCCACCAGAACAATATCCGTTGGACGTGAATGAACCATCAGAAAGTGATAGTTTACCTGCTTTAGAAACTAATTCTGACTCGGATTATATACCGGTGAATGATGGTGTTCACTTAATTAACCATTCAGAACTTTCAGATCTAATACGTGATCTCGCCCTCACCAAAGGACAAGCGGAATTACTCGGTTCGCGACTCAAAGAATGGAATCTTTTAGCGCCCAATACTCCAATATCTAAATTTCGTCATAGACACAGAGAACTTGTTCAATACTTTGAGATGGATGATGACATTTGCTATTGCAAAGATGTAAAAGGTCTAATGGTGCACCTCGGTCATGAGAACATAGTCAACGAATGGCGACTTTTCATCGACTCTTCCAAGACTAGTCTAAAAGCCGTGTTATTGCATAATGGAAATTTATTTTCATCAATTCCAGTCGCCTACTCTGTTCATATGAAAGAAACGTATGACAATATGGCTATACTTTTGGCAAAAATAAAGTACAATGACTACCAATGGCGGATTTGTGGAGACCTAAAGGTCATTGCAATTCTCACGGGCATGCAGACTGGGTATACTAAATTTTATTGCTTCCTATGTAAATGGGACAGCCGCAACAGACAGGAACATTATGCAAGAAAGGTGTGGCCTATCAGGGATCGTATGCAGCTCGGGCATAAAAATGTAATACACGAGCCATTAGTTAACAAAGACAGCATCATTTTACCACCGTTTACTTTGGGGCTCATGAAGAATTTCGTAAAAGCGTTAGATAAAACGAGCAAAGCTTTCACTTATCTTCGAGAAAAGTTTCCGCAAATTAGCGATGCAAAGATAAAGGAAGGTATCTTTGTAGGACCTCAGATTAGGAAAGTTATTGCAGACAAACAATTCGAGAACTTTTACATGGTAGTGAACTTCGCGCATGGATGGCATTCAAATCGATCGTCGATAACTTTCTGGGAAATCACAAATCTGTCGACTATGTGCATATTGTTAAGCAGTGCATAGATGCATACAGAATTATGGGCTGTAACATGTCCCTCAAAATCCATTTGCTCGATTCGCATCTTGACTTTTTCCCTGACAACCTTGGCGAAGTCAGCGATGAACATGGAGAACGATTCCATCAAGATATCGCCGTAATGGAGTCACGTTATCAAGGACGGTGGAGGGTGACCATGCTTGCCGATTATTGTTGGATGCTTCATCGCGATGTACCACATGCCATTCACCGACGAAAGTCGACTGCAAAGAAATTCAAGCCTACATAACTGTTATACTTCTTGTACAAATGATGTTGTAATACTGTATGCGTTGTTAAAAAACTTCAATTGCGTATTTCTAGAGATCCCGACCTGATAGAGAAAAACGGTTTGCAGATTTAAAAACAGCGCATTAAAATTGACCAGAAAAACATAGAAATGTTAGAGAAAGAAAAAAAAAGTTCTTTTTTGTTAGTCAGTGTAATCAATCTCGGCTGAATAAAGGACAAACCATCATTCGTCCAATATTCCTCTTCCTCTTGTAACACATGGTTCTCACATTTCTTCCAATAATCTCTGGCTATATTGGAGATGGCGGCTTTTGTAAGTATTTCAACATCTTTTAATTTGAACGTTCTATTTTCTGTTGCTACCTGTTCCTTAATTTTAGCCCAGACTAATTCTATTGGGTTTAAGTGAGAATGGTAAGTGTCTTAAACATTACAATGGATCCAAGGTAATTTACAATTCCAAGTAATTCAGGCTTCAGGGACATTTCGTTGAATGGAATGTTGTTTTTGGTCAGCCAAATCTTTATTACATCTTTAGTACTTGATGAATTAGGAACTTTATCTTCTGGTGCCACATCGTTGTGATATGAAGCATTGTCCATTATCAAACACGACGGTCTATCCAATGAAGGAAGTACATGATTCACAATCCAATCTTGAAATATCTTGCCATTCATCTCTGTATGATAATCCCTATTATCTGTGGATAATAGAAGAGACCCCGATGCCATCACAAGAACAGCTATGCTTTGGACCCCTGAAGGAAAACGAAAGAGAGGCCGACCAAAAACAACTTGGCGGAGAACTGTGGAGGCTGAGATGCAAAGAATGAACCAGAGTTGGGGCACTGTACGAAGGGTGGCCACCGACCGAGCAAAGTGGAATCAATTTGTTGTTGCCCTACAAGACGCCACTAGGCGTGATGGCCACTGACTGCTTTGACGGTCGGTGGTTAAGGATCTAAGAAGAAAAGAGATTATCTGTGGATTTTGAAACAAATATGAGTTCAGTATTATTTAGAAGCCCATGGTGGCTGCTTCCTGCATGTGCAATTATTAGGCGCTGTCCTTTGCTGCTTGGTACTAGTCTCTTAGTTGTCCCATCGGATGATTGCCATTCTCGTTCATTACTGTGGTGCGCATTGAACCAAGTTTCATCTAAATACACACAATTATAACAATCTCTTCTCATTTCTCTGACCTCGCGTAAATATTTGCTTCTCATTGCAACTGTATGAGGCTTCTCACAAATAAGGTTTCTACCACCAACATATTTTCTAAAAGTGAATCCCAAACTCATAATAGTCCTCCATAGCGTAGATTTGGAAATATCAATGTCATTATTTTTTCTTAACCAAATTTTCAATTTCCTTAAAGTCACTGCCTCATTATTGTGAAACATATTGCAAATTACTCTGCGGATCAATTCTCTGTCAAAATTATCCACCACTCTCGGCCTAATTTTCGTGTGTAAAACAATGGCATTAGAAATTTCAGATGTCGCTATCCAGCGGTGCAATGATCGTTTGCTTATCCCCAAGGCTTTCCCTTGTTATACATGAATAGTCCTCTTTTGTGGGTTTGAAATAGAATGATATAGTTTTCCCCGAGTAGCTTCATTGCAGAAATACTTAAAAATCCTATTTGTGATTTGCTGTAATGTCATAAAATGTACTCGCAGACTCATTTTTCCTACTTAACCACACAATACTTTTTGTAGACACGCCACTGATTGACAATGTGTGCGTAACACCGGATATAAACTGTTTTATGTTCAAGAAGTGCAATTTCACGCTAAAATCATGCGAATTGTTTAATAAACCAAAAATGTGCAAATGAGGTTGTATAATTTACTGTAGACATTTCAATATGTGTGTGTGGTGTGTGTTGGCAAGTAGGATTTTGATAATATATCGCAAAGAAACGAAAATTGAAACCAATGGCCGCATTTTAATGAAAAATTTAATTCATAGGGTCTATACCATTTCAAATTCACACACAAAATTTCACTTATATGCGTTATATATTCGCTAAGATATAGCATTTTGAAGTTGGGCAAAGCTAGTGAAACGTGGTATAGTTACCTTCACGCATTGAGGAAACGTGTTGATTGCCTTACAATGCAGTCCGTGTTCTGAAACCCCCAGAATAACCAGAAGTAAAGCCAGACCAAAGGGCATTTAGAGAAGAGATTTGGAGACAGTAATGAGAATGATAAGAAAGACATGGAAGACCTTGACCTGATGACACGTGACAGGAGGACTTGGCATGTGTTTGCTGAAGGCTGATATTCCTTTGGGAGCTACACGGTATTGATTGATTAATCAATGTATATATTGATACGGGAGGACGTTACTGTCAAACTGTGTTATGGAAACTTCATTCATTCATCAACACTTAAGCTCCCCAATGAGCATAGGCCTTCAGTAAACTTATATTAAGTCTCCCTGTCCCGTAATTACGTAACGCAATTTTTGACATTTCATTCCCCCCGTAACATGTGCGTAACAAAAACCCACAACGTTTCAGAACCCTCCGCACTAAAATGTACCATTGGCAACCCCCCCCCCCCCCCTCCCGCGTATCATGTGCGTAACAAAAACCCACAACATTTCAGAACCTCCCGCACCAAAACGTAACATCGCAGCACAATCGTAACCCCCCGTAACATTTCCGTAACAAAAGCCCACATTTCAGAACTCCCCGCACCAAAGTGTAATACCTCGGACACCCGCCCCATTCCCCCCCCCCCCCCCGCTCTCTCTCTCTCTCTCTCTCTCTCTCTCTCTCTCTGCGTTACGTAATTTGTGAACAGCCCCTGATCCTTTTTTTTTTTGGCAGACTATTACCTTATTGTCAGATATGTTATTGATGAAAAAATTCCCTAATAGGTGGATTAGAAGACGTGGTTCAAATCGAATGGCCTTCTAGTCTTCCTGGTTTAATTCCAGTTGATTTTTTTTTTTAAATAGGGATATTTAAAGGACAAGGCTGGAAGCCTAAAACCTTAAAGGATCTCAAACCAGCAGGAACAGAGGAGTTTAAAAAGACTGGCCAAGATTTATGTCAAAGAGTTAGTGCACGTTTTCGACAAAGGCTCACTTTATGTATCAACGCTCATGGACACTATTTTGATTGATGAATAACTTTATATTTATCAATAAATAATTTTTGTATTCTATCACCGTTATCGTGCATTTCATTTGCACGTGGCATTACACCATTAAAGTCGCATGCTTTAAGCAAAAAAGGTAAGGGACATAATGGCACACCCTGTACAGCAGGAGTACTCAACGCAGGCCCTCCATTGTGCCCGCCGAGGCGTATTTGTATGTGCCTACGAATGTGAGAACAAACATATAATTTTGCTTGCTTGGTCAGAAATTACAGCTTAACCTCTACTAACATCATTATGAATTTGCGGCTAGTGGTCTCAATAAAATTTCAAAAACTTTTTCAATAGAAACTCCTAACTAGGAACAGTTGGCCAGCGACACGCAGTGTTAATGATTACACTAATTATGCGTTTGGCTCAAATAATTTGGTTACTTTTTTTAAAAAATACAGAATATTTGCTATATCATCGTATGCGTTTTCGCAGCCTTGTTTAAGTATTTGTATATGTTGTTGTAACAATTAACTGTTTAAATATGTGAATCGCGATATTTGGTTTGTGCCCACCACCTAATTTATAAATCTAAAATGTGCCCACGGTGTGAAAAAGGATGAGGACCACCCCTCTGTACTGTATTACTGTACGGGGGCGAGTGTCTGTACTGCCTTGAGTCCTTGAACTTACCTCTGACATGGAGGAGTTTCTTGCATACATCAGACAGCGTTGATGCTTCATATTTTTTAACAGGGACTTTCTCTCAACCGTTGTGTTAAACAGCTTGTGATTTTCGTGGCGTTTGACTCTTCCCTTAGACATATAATGTTTTACGGTCCTCATCAGGATAAAATTCAGACAAAGAATTCTGTGAAGGAAATCGGTAAATATTACTGCTACTTATGTGGCTCGTAGTGTAAAAAAAAAAGTAAAGGATCCCGTTACACGCCTATTGAAGCATATTTGGAATATGGTGTTAGGCCCATAATTTTTTGACCATCGGCACACTAGGGGTGATGTGGTCAGCATCACGCCGGCCGCCTAAACCTTCCCAGACTTGCTCTGTTACCCAATTCACGAGGCTGGGTCGACCCCGGAGCCGTTTGCTGTCTAAAACATCCCACTTCAACTGGGGATCGAACCATGGACCACCGAGCAAGGAAGCTAGTGCCCTAACCACTGCGTTACCGCGTAGTGTAGGTGTCTATAAATTACGTACCTTAGGTCAGTGATTCTCAATTGTTTCCGAAATGGGTACAAGGGATGCACGGCAGAATGTTTTATTTTACTTTATCATCCTGTTTTTAAAATCTAATTTATGTATCAGTGTCGTGTGGTGAGTACTGAGGCAACTACGAGAGTAGTTTTTGCCCGGAATAGTCTATGAGATATTAGATATAAGGTCTCTAGAAATTGGCTCGTTAAGAAAGAATAAAGACCTATTCGAGATAGGGACAAGAAGACAGGAATGCGAATGCTTTCCACTAGACAGTGTTTTCTAATTAATTATGGAAAGAGTTCTGTTTCCCCACGACCTTAGCTTCTGCCCTTAGATCCCGTAAAGAAAAAGCCCCAACCTCATCTGAGTAGAGAAATGTTCCTATAGGTGAATATGTAACACCGACAGCACGAGTGATACATTAACATACTAGATAATGATCAAACGATCGTTGGGTTTATTAATGAAATATCCACACACATAGGATTAGTAATGGTTAGAACGTGATGATGGTGAAAGACGATTCACGCAAAACACACAGATGAGATAATAAAATTCCAGTTAATTAAGTAGTAGTTAATTAAGAATGAACTGGTGCAAAGCGAAATGATGATGATGTGATATGATACGTGTTACCAAAATGGTGAGTAATCTACACAGTCCATGTGTCTCTAAATGCTTCGCATTGATATGACGATTCACATGTATGCATACACTGTCCCAAGTTGTTATACGTTATGCCGAGTGGGATATCTCTAAGTCGAGGACGTTCTGATGAAAACTGTTTGTCGGACTGAGAACGTTGACGAGAGATATATAAATTCCTTCACTGTTTGAGTATATCTCTTAGTGTTGATCAACAGTTAATAGCTGTCATATGAACAAACGGTCTGTTGTCTAATCTCCCGAGGGTACTGGCCAGACTGGATATCTTCACGAAATGTTAGTGATATGTAGACTCATAATCTTGCGTATGTAGTCGTGATTCATAAAATATACTTTAGAGTCTGCTTCATAGAATGTGTTGCACTTGGTATAAATATGAGATTCCACTTTTGAGCTCTTTAGCTTGACTTCAGCTAATAATGATCTTTCGAGTGATTTGAATTTATGATGACTCTGTATTGAACTTGTGATAACGATGTATTGAACTTGTGAGCAAGCAGTATATGGGTGACGAAAAATGCTGCGTCAACCTTCTGACTTGTGGGTGAGACAATATTCCTTTTTAATTGAGGAATGAAAGATGTCCTATGGCGAATTCTGCTAGCCAAATGTCCGTTTTTGATAACTTATTTCTGGTTAGACGTCAGACACTTTGCGTGTAGACTCAGACTTCTGATGAACTGAAGACACATAAAAGTCTTCGTAAGTTTTTCACATTTAACATCACTGGTTGACTTTCATTTATACTACTGCTCATTATTCATCTCTCTCTGAGTTCAATTCTAATGATGTTAAATATCTTGTGCATGAGAGTGTGTGCGCATGGGAGACTGTGATGATGATGAAGGTGAAGTATGAACTATTCATTACCTCCTATCATTCTATCATCTTCTAGGAAAATCTTCTGATTTTATTAATCAGTTATATAAAGAATTATTTGAAACTCTATCTTTCGTACATTTTAGCTGTGAGGTTAAAATAAACAAAAATTAAGACAATGTATTAATAATCTGTATAAGATCTACTAACCTTCTTTTCCCTTCGCAAAATCCTTTAAGAACACAATTCATCACAGAACTGAATTATATCCACTCTGAATAAACACGTGTATTTAGGCTAGGCGTTTTTGGGTTTAATCTTTTCCTCTCAATGTAAAAACTGGACTCCTTCCTCTAGCAAGCTACGCAGTAGATTATATTTCTGGAAGTCCAATGTGTGTTTCTTGAATCCGACATCTAGCTCCGCCCATACCAACCAATCCTTAATAGCCCCTCTGGCCACTCATTCACAGGATCGCTCTTGTCCCCTGTCAGTCCAAACGTGGGTGTGGTTTGACAAACAGGTATGGAGATAATTGGCGGGCTAATGCAAAAGTGCTGTCAAATTGCTGTCACCTTACTATCTGATTGTTTATTGTTCACCTGGCCAATCTGGGCGTCCAATGTGGTAACCCAACGCTTGTCTGAACAGCGGCCGACCAAAGATAACACCATTACAGCATGAGACGTTTTCACCTGGTCAATCTGGGCGTCCAATGTGGTGTCGCAGAAATTACAGCATGCCCAGATGTCTGATTGGGATGACCAGATATGTTTTCACCAGATTTATCACGATGCAATGTGGGCTTCAAACGATAATGTCAGGTATGGGGACTCAATCAAAGGACTTTATTTCCCCCGATGAAAGAACAAATGTGGTTATCTAGACACCGGTCGCGAGTAATCACAACGATGAAATAGCAAATGTGGGATGAAAGAGCAAATGTCGGAGAAAATACAATACGAAAGATGTAGGAAAAGATAGAGCAATAAGGCCTTTGCGCTCGTTTATCACAATCAGCTGTTCTGTCAGAATGTTTGTTGATTTCTATTTTAGGTATGTTACTTTAATTAGTTTAAATTATATACATATATATATATACCTTATTGGGAAAACCTGACATGTCACATTTTTAGAAGAAAAAAAAGTGCCCTAAGCACCTTAAACATATTCCAAAGAAGAGATGGAAATTAAAGTTATATTTGAAATTCATTCGTCTCCAAGGAAATGCAGCATAAAAACAGTCAATCCTTATTTGTGTCACACCGTTTCAGAGTTTAAAATTCAATTTTCTTGTATTTCATTTTTTTGTGCCATATCAGGTTTTCCCAATGAGGTCGTCATGTATATATCTATGGGTACTGCATGTTTTATACAGTCACCTTCATTAAACCAAATATCGTCATTTTCAGCATCATCCCCATTTCCCTTTGCGCTCCTTACAGAGCATGACACTGACACTACAGCTGGTCCCTGTGAAGGAAGCATGCACTAAGCATTGACATTCTCTTGCAGCGGTGATTATTGTAATATTGGTTCCTGGATACACCTTAAATATTACCTGGGACAGAACGAGTTAAGTCTGCTCAATAAGGGGGTAAGAAATGTTTTTTTTTTTTTTTTTTTTTTTTGATAAATTCATGGAAGTCGTCCACGTTTGGCGAGAGTATTTTTGACTTTTCAAGTTTTGGGAGTAGACAAATCGTTGCCTTGGCACACTGCTTTATTCCTTCTCCACTTCAGCTTTCTATGATAAAAACTCGTAAGTTTTTATTATTACATGCTTTCATTTAACTTGCCTTGTATGTCACTTTCGTGTCACTTTCAAATCTTGCAATCGATTTTTCAATCACTTCCAGATGAGCAATAGCTCTGAAACTTGGCATAGTTGTGTATTCCCATGACAATACAATAATCAGTCGTAAAAATAATAAAATGAATAAAATTAAAAATAATAATAATTTTTTTTGGCCGCATCATTTTTTGTACTGTAGGAACATACAAGGGATATTATTCTCGACCGCTCTTTCATCTTCGGTAATTTGAAGATTACCGTTTCTTAGTACAAGTTATCTAGGTAATTTTCAACCTTTTCTGATTAATATTTCATTCTGCTGAGAACATTATGAAATCCTACAGCAGCTACAGCATGTTAAAACACAAAGAGTGTAAAAAAATCACTGAGTATGTCAAAATAGATGAGTTCATGAATGTGCAGTTTCTTTTTTATTTATTTGGATGCTGTTCATTTAGTCAATGCTAACGAGTGTTGTTTACAATTGGTAGCGATACAAGGGAAGTAATTAAAGTGTGAAACCTACTGTGCTAATATGGTCCTATTTTTACACGCTTTTATTTAACTTCTCTTGTATGCAAACTGATGATGTCATTAGCGGATCGATTACATTTGACTTAAATTTCAAAAAAAAAAAAAACAATTACGCTAAAAAGAACATAAAAAATAAAATAAAAATATTTTAAACACACGCTTTTAATGCATTAAAAAGCCGAAAATAATTTTTGAAGGAGTTTATAGCTTGCAGTAAAAAAATTTAACATCAAATTGACAAAAAGCGTGGGGTGCTGATTCTGCAGGAAATTAACTCCTGCTTTATACTTGTGGTAAATTAGAGGTTATGGTGTTACTAAACTATGGGTACACAAGGTGAGGTCAAGCTGTGTAAGTTCCCTGAGTCTAATTGATGATGATGATGATGTAATTCTCAGGATCCCTATCCGCCACCTCTAAGATCTCACCTTGTATAAATCAATCTCTGTAATGTTGTGTGGCTAGTGTCTAGGGTAATGTATTTTATGTGATGAAAGAAAAATGTCAAACAAAACTTTAACCCAATAAAATTAAAGTAAGTAAGACTTTTGATGAAGTTTAGTCCTTTTTTTTTTTTACAATTTAATCTCCCTGTACCTCAATTTTATGGGACAGGGATTGTCAGACTCAATCGAAATTTTATTTACACTATTTAAAATAAATAAATTGGAACTCTGTCCATGTCTCTTGTTTATACAAAAGAAACTCACTGAAGAAATCCACCCACTGTTCTGTTTACCGGCTTGAACTGATCACTGTTAATATGTTGGAAAGACTGTTGGGTTCATCACTTCAAGGTGATTAGATTATTATTATGGTTATGGTTATTATGGTGGAACTTTATGATATCAATAATTTGTCAGTGCCTTTTCTAAAGGACTTAACTGGCATGGATTGAAGAAAACAGTTGGCCCATAGGTCCTCAGAATCAACAAATGTGGGCTCCTGGTCGAAGATGTGGGGCAAGCTACAACTTGAATGCTGAGCAATCACTCCCAGGATTTTCGTCCCTTACTAGGTTTCCTGCCACCAATACGTATTCTGACATATAACCTGAAATGAGAAGAACATTCCCTCCCATATAACTCTCATCTATAATACTTCCATACATAACCACTGTAACAACTCACCTTGATCAGCTATGTGTGCTGATCATTACACCAGTCTTTATTTTTTATTGTTTAACATCACTGCTGTGTAAACATTCTACTTCAGTGATAGTACAAAGCCCTGATCCCTTCCTCCAAGTTGTCGCTTTCATATAATAGACAGGGGTGTACATACCCAGCCTGTGACCCTTTAATGATTCCCTTACAACATCTTATACAGGGTTTTTCGTTCATACAATAGATAGGGTGTGCTTACTCTAGCACTGAAACTTGTGGATAAATTCGTCCTAACATTTTCTACATAATTATACATAACATTTAAACATTTATGGCACTACAAAAGCCAATATCCATTTTGGTCTACTGCTTTGGCATTCGCAAACGTTGTAAAGCCATTAGCAAATATTTTATGCATTTATTTCACTCCGAAAGACTGCATTCCTTCTTAGGCTATCGTAACACAAATTGTGGCTTACATGTTAATTAAATCAATACAAATATTTATTTTGCCTTACCCTCAAGTAAGAATTTCACATAACATAAGCTTGACTTGGCAGTAAATGGGTTCTACCACTGCTTTAGTGTTCCAGACGGCGAAAGCTTTGGTCACACAGGCTCTCCCGCTGATGTCAGCTTAGTTAGTTTAAATTTCAAATGGCCGACTTTGCAAGCAATTGTTAATTCTTATTGCCCCATCCTCAACTACGCCTAACCAATCAGAACGCGCGTCAACAAATTTTAACTTTTTCCCCAAGCTACCAAATTGAGCAGTTTATAAGTGTGTTCGCTCGTCTGTTTTTATTTTATATATCTCATTTATTTATGGACAGATTTTTAATATCAAAATAGATTATTAAGCGGCCAAATGCCCTCTATCTATCTATATAATAATAAATAATAAATTCTTTAAGCACCAAACACGGCGCATAAGGCAGAAACCAGTGCTCTCCAGGTTGTACGTTGTGACGCCACTCCTCTTAGCTCTTGCACATTGTTTAATCCCAACGTTCTTCCTTCTCTTATTATTGTTCTTCTGGTGTTTCTTTTGGTCTTCCTTTTTTCCTCTTACCCTCAGGAACCCAAGTGAGTGCCTGCAATGGTATTCTGTTGTTTTGCATTCGTAGGACATGACCGATATATGACCATCGTCTTTTCCTTATATAGTTGGAGACGTATTTCTGCCTAGAGTCTTCTCTTATTTGTCGATTAGTCTTGAATTCTTTCCAACTGATTTTCATGAGTTTTCTAAGACATTTGTTCTCGAATGTATTCAGCTTATTCTCCAATGATTTTGTTATTTTCCAACTCTCACAGCCGTATGTTAACACTGAGATAACATTTGAATTAAACAGACGAAGCTTGGTATGTATATCAATGATCGTAATTTCCAAATGTTAGATAATCTATTGAAGGCGCTAGCTGCCAAAGCAATTCTAGTATGAATTTCTCTTGTTGTGTCACCATCCTGAGTCATTTTACTGCCTAAATAATTGAAACTTTCAACTTTCTGTAGTTTTTCCCCGTTCAGGATGATATTAAAGGTCTCGTTAGAAAAGTTCATAACTTTAGTTTTAGAGGCATTTATTTGGAGACCTATTTTAACCGAAAGATGACACAAATTATTTACTGCTTCTTGGGATTGTCTGGGTGTTGAACTTAAGAATGCTAAATCATCTGCGAAATCTAGGTCCCCCAGGAATTTTCCATTTGTCCATTTTATACCTAATTGTTCATTGTGGGTATAGTTTCTCATAACCCAATCAATAGCTATTCCAAAAAGTAGTGGTGACATAATACAGCCTTGTTTCACCCCTGTTTCTACTGTAAACCATTCTGTATTCCCTTTATTTGTTCTAACACAACATCTTGCATTGTCATATAGCGCTTTGATTATATTCACATATTTTGTTGGAAAACCATAGATTGTAAGTATCTTCCACAATGATGGGCGGTGTAGACTATCAAAGGCTTTTTTGAAAATCGACGAAGGTGATAATAAGTGGCGATTGCATTTCCACTGATTTTTCTGTAATTGTTCTTAGTGTGAATATTTGATCAATACATGATCGTTTCGGCCTGAAACCCGCTTGTTCTTCTCTGATCTTTTCGTCAGCATGCAATTTAAGTCTTTCTAACATCATGCAACATAAGAATTTTCCAGGTACTGATAATAGAGATATACCACGCCAGTTATTACAGTCTGATAGATCACCTTTCTTCGGTAACTTTACAATAATACTGTCTTTCCATTGTTGTGGTGGTTGTTCTTCTCTCCATACTTCATTTATAATATCTAAAATTCTCAAGAGGTTGTTGTCATTAACTGCTTTAATCATTTCGCCTGAAATTTCGTCAACTCCAGCAGCTTTAAAATTTTTAAATCTTTTAACGGCTTGTTTGATCTCGTCCAGCGTGAATTCCTCGCAAGTTATTGGCAAGGTGGTTGTGGGTGTTTCATTATTAAAATCAGGTGTTACTGTTGGTGGTGGTCTGTTTAGCACCTCCATGAAGTGCTCAGCCCATCTCTTCATTTGTTCTTTTTCTGTTGGTATTGGATTCCCTAATTTATCTTTAACAGGTGTTTCCATATCAGTAGGCTGGTGACATAGTTGTTTTGTAATTTGATAAAGGCACCTACTATTACCAGTTCTTGCAGCATTTTCAGCTTCTACGGCCAGTTCATTGATGAAATGTCTTTTATCTCTTCGAGTTTTTATCTTCACTTCTTTACTTAACAAGTTATAAGTTAGTTTGCAAGATTCAACTGCACTATGTGTACTTGCCGCTAGTAGTTTAAGTTTTGCTGTTTTCCTTTCTTGTATTTTATCCCAAGTATCTTCTCTCATCCATTTTTTCTTTTTATGTACTAGGTATCCGGTGGTCGCTACAGCTGCTTCTGTCATTGCTGTTCTCAGTTGTTCCCATTTAGTATCGATTGTCTTGGTGGTGACATCGTTGTCAATTTTGCCTAAAGCATCGAAATAGTTGTTCATTTTGACATTATATTCCTCTTTTACATCGTTTGATTGCAGTCTGTGTACATCTATTCTTCTATTTTTATTCGGTTGGTATAACTTCTTCAGTTTATTTCTCAGTTTAGCTATGCAGAGGTTATGATCGCTTCCGATCTCTGCACCTCTGTATGCTCTGACGTCTTGAACTGATGAGCGAAATTTTGCGCTTATGCAGAAGTGATCTATCTGGTTCTTAGTTCTGTCATCAGGTGAATTCCATGTTATCTTGTGAATATTCTTATGTGGAAAGATGGTGTCCGCCACAACGAGGTTTGATATTTCACAAAGTTCTAGAAGTCTTTCACCGTTTTGATTCATACAGCCTATGCCATGAGTACCGAGATATCTTTGTACTCCATCGTTGTTGCCACCTACTTTGGCGTTAAAATCGCCCATGACTACTATTATGTCATGCTTGGGTATTGTGTTGATGGTACTTAGAAGTGCTTCATAGAAGTCATCTTTTGTGGTATCAAGAGCGTCGTTAGTTGGTGCATAGCATTGTACAGTTGAGAGCTTGAAAAATCGTGTCTGAAATCTAGCTAATATTAGCCTCTCATTAATAGGTACCCAGCTGATGAGCGATGCTGCTGCTTTCTGTGTCATTAAGATGGCTACTCCCTCTGTGTGACGATTATCATTACTACCAGAGTATATAATTTGCTTTTTTTCTTCTGAAATATATTTTATGCCCTTCCCCGTCCATCTACACTCGCTGACACCCAATATGTCCAACTTATAATTATCCATTTCTTTAATTATGAAAATTAATGAAACCTATATAGATATATAAAAGACATTTCATCAATGAACTGGCCGTAGAAGCTGAAAATGCTGCAAGAACTGGTAATAGTAGGTGCCTTTATCAAATTACAAAACAACTATGTCACCAGCCTACTGATATGGAAACACCTGTTAAAGATAAATTAGGGAATCCAATACCAACAGAAAAAGAACAAATGAAGAGATGGGCTGAGCACTTCATGGAGGTGCTAAACAGACCACCACCAACAGTAACACCTGATTTTAATAATGAAACACCCACAACCACCTTGCCAATAACTTGCGAGGAATTCACGCTGGACGAGATCAAACAAGCCGTTAAAAGATTTAAAAATTTTAAAGCTGCTGGAGTTGACGAAATTTCAGGCGAAATGATTAAAGCAGTTAATGACAACAACCTCTTGAGAATTTTAGATATTATAAATGAAGTATGGAGAGAAGAACAACCACCACAATAATGGAAAGACAGTATTATTGTAAAGTTACCGAAGAAAGGTGATCTATCAGACTGTAATAACTGGCGTGGTATATCTCTATTATCAGTACCTGGAAAATTATTATGTTGCATGATGTTAGAAAGACTTAAATTGCATGCTGACGAAAAGATCAGAGAAGAACAAGCGGGTTTCAGGCCGAAACGATCATGTATTGATCAAATATTCACACTAAGAACAATTACAGAAGAATCAGTGGAAATGCAATCGCCACTTATTATCACCTTCGTCGATTTTCAAAAAAGCCTTTGATAGTCTACACCGCCCATCATTGTGGAAGATACTTACAATCTATGGTTTTCCAACAAAATATGTGAATATAATCAAAGCGCTATATGACAATGCAAGATGTTGTGTTAGAACAAATAAAGGGAATACAGAATGGTTTACAGTAGAAACAGGGGTGAAACAAGGCTGTATTTTGTCACCACTACTTTTTGGAATAGCTATTGATTGGGTTATGAGAAACTATACCCACAATGAACAATTAGGTATAAAATGGACACATGGAAAATTCCTGGGGGACCTAGATTTCGCAGATGATTTAGCATTCTTAAGTTCAACACACAGACAATCCCAAGAAGCAGTAAATAATTTGTGTCATCTTTCGGTTAAAATAGGTCTCCAAATAAATGCCTCTAAAACTAAAGTTATGAACTTTTCTAACGAGACCTTTAATATCATCCTGAACGGGGAAAAAACTACAGAAAGTTGAAAGTTTCAATTATTTAGGCAGTAAAATGACTCAGGATGGTGACACAACAAGAGAAATTCATACTAGAATTGCTTTGGCAGCTAGCGCCTTCAATAGATTATCTAACATTTGGAAATTACGATCATTGAATATACATACCAAGCTTCGTCTGTTTAATTCAAATGTTATCTCAGTGTTAACATACGGCTGTGAGAGTTGGAAAATAACAAAATCATTGGAGAATAAGCTGAATACATTCGAGAACAAATGTCTTAGAAAACTCATGAAAATCAGTTGGAAAGAATTCAAGACTAATCGACAAATAAGAGAAGACTCTAGGCAGAAATACGTCTCCAACTATATAAGGAAAAGACGATGGTCATATATCGGTCATGTCCTACGAATGCAAAACAACAGAATACCATTGCAGGCACTCACTTGGGTTCCTGAGGGTAAGAGGAAAAAAGGAAGACCAAAAGAAACACTCAGAAGAACAATAATAAGAGAAGGAAGAACGTTGGGATTAAACAATGTGCAAGAGCTAAGAGGAGTGGCGTCACAACGTACAACCTGGAGAGCACTGGTTTCTGCCTTATGCGCCGTGTTTGGTGCTTAAAGAATTTATTATTATTATTATAGGTTTCATTTAATTATTCTTCCACATTTTCATCTGTATAATTTTTAAGTAATTAATGGTGCTTTTTTTCGAACTGAAAATGTTACTAAAATAAAATTGTCTAGGTCAAAATAATATTATTACGGGGAAATCTTTATGTCAATATATTAAGCAATGTTAACCCTATATTTCAAGATATCTCTCTCCTTTTAATTCTCTTTAGTTTTTGAGAAATAAATTATTTAATTTTATTCCAAAGCACAGATTAGGCATATTTTCTCCTACAACCAAGATTTCATCGTCACTATAAAACGAGGTAACAATACGATTGGTTGTTAATTTTTACGACGTTTGTTAATAAATATTGGGAGGGGTAGTGCGTGTTAAAAGGGGGTGGTAACCTTTTTAACTTAGCGTAGTGGAAAATTCAAATTCTTTAGTTAAAATGTTGGCGGTTGATTTGTCTGTGGCCTTGAGACAAATTTCAAATGCTGTAGTTATTAATAGATTTTAGGAGTACGTTACTTTTTTTCAAGCGGGGAAATTTTTAAACGTGTTGTCATTCAGATCCTCTTTACGACAATACTTCATTAGACACTTATGGATAAAATATATGATAAGAACTTAAGCGTCCCACGCTTTTTGCCAATTTGATGCTTCATTTTTTTTACTGCAAGCTATAAACTCCTTGAAAAATTATTTTCGGCTTTTTGGTGCATTAAAAGCGTGTGTTTAAAATATTTTTTAATATATTTTTAATTAGGGTTATTAATTGAAAAATAGGATATATCACATTAAAATGAAATTTTGCATGATTCTCCAAACTGTTAACTGTAAGATACTGTGTATGATAACAAATTAAACTATCTGATGTCGTTGTAAGACGTCAGGTCAATTGTGGCCAAAAATAGAGATGGATTAAAGCAGTACTAATTTAGAATACCATTGATGTTTTGTGACAAGTTTCCCCTTTCAAATACCTTGATGATCATAGTTGTTGCTGCTTATCACCTATTTCGTTTTGTTATTTGATTTTAGGACCTTGCACAAAACGTTAGATTTTGTTTTGCACATGGTATACCCGGTTCAACCCGATATGGGTTATAATTTGGGTATATAGTGTTCCTTTTTCGATGTATGCTATGTGTAAAATCATAGCAGGCTCTATCGCACTCGACAGGGTTTGAGTACTCATTTATTTGTTGATAAGCGTTGCCCAGACTACCACGGAAGTACGTCATATAGTCTGCTGTTTTCGAGCAGACGATCCTTTGCCGGCTTTAGGTCGAAGATTCGATCTTAAGTCGGCCTCTTTCGCTGTGTATTCTCCGTGTGAGAAAGACGTGTTTTGGACGAGCTCCAGATAGTGTACTCTTGTTATAGAGTTTTATCATTTATATCAGCTAGGTCGTCCTACAGTTGGTCAAGATCGTGCTCCACCTCCACGTGGTGGTCCTGGAAACAGTCTGCAGCAGTGCAGTCTGGCTGAGCGAGCACGGATCGCAATGGGAAGGCAAACCCGGTCCTAAAAAATGCCGTGCAGAAGGATGTGTCGACCGAAAGGTGCAGATATCACAGCTACGGCGTAAACAGACACAACGCAACCACCGTCCTTTTCAGGGCGAACGAAGAAGAAGAAGAAGAAGAAAGGAGAGGAATGTGTGTGGAAATATATATTAAATATTTCAGCAATATGCCTCTGACATTGTTTCCCTAGTCTACGTGACGATAGACTGATCTTATGGACTGGCTAGAGATTGACTTTGGGATTGGGGGGGGGGGGGGGGGGGGGGGGGGGGTTCAAACATATATCTTTATGATAAGTTCTGGCGAAACACATAAGACGTACACAATGTTTGTGATAAGCTCTGGTGAAACACGAAAGACTTACACAATGTTTATGAAAAGCTCTGGTGAAAACATGAAGCATACACAATGTTTGTGATAGCCTCTGGTGAAACACGAAAGACTTACACAATGTTGATAACGACGTAGGTCTTATAGCTGAGCAAAAAATGGCAGAGAAACATGCAAAAATTCTCCAGAAGTTGGGTGCAGTAGTCTATCATCTGTTTGTACATCTGCGTGGAAACAGTTCTTAGAAAATTAGTCAACGAAATGTAACTTTAAAAAAAATATTAAAAAAATTAACTCATGATATTGACTAACGGTAGTGATCAGTACATCCAGACATATTTTCTTACCACTTCATATTCTCCATTCAGCTTCCGATTGGCAAAATGGTTAGAGCACTGGCCTCTCTCTGTAAAGCCACCAGGATCGAAACACGGTGCCATCTCGCTCCAGTCTTCCCAGCTGCTAATGTGTACCTGACTATTCTCATGAGTTAGGGAAGGCAAAGGCAGCGAGGAGGGGAACTGATCACCCCACCTCTGGACCTAGTATAGTGAGGTCTCTAACATAACATTCCTCTACGGCAGTATGTCCTATGAGACTACCTTTATCTTTTTTTTTAAATTCTTCATTCTTTAACAGTACAGTCTGGAACAAGTCAAGAGCTACGTATATCTTGGTCATATAATAACAGAAGATGGGAGATGTCAAACAGAAATCAACAAGAGAATAGGAATGGCCAAAGCTACATTTAACAACATGAAACATATACTGACATCTAAACAGTTAACTCTCAAATTAAAACTGAGAATCATAAAATGTTATATATATTCTGCATTTCTGTATGGTGCAGAAACATGGACGATGAATAAGCATTCGGAAGAAAGAATTGAGGCTCTTGAAATGTGGATATATAAAAGAATGGGGTGTATCTCATGGAATGAGAAGAAAACAAATACGGAGGTCCTACAAAATCTAGGTATGAAAAGAGAACTAATGAGGGAGATCAAAGTTAGGCAGCTAAAATACTTTGGCCACATAAAAAGGCATAACACCTTGCAGAAGACCATAATAGAAGGGAGAGTTGAAGGCAAACGTGCAAGGGGAAGACAGCGCTATAAGTGGGAAGATGACATCAAGAGATGGACAGGAAAGCGTCTATCAGAGTGCACCATCAAGACAAGAGACAGAAGACGTTTGTCGTAGATTTTTTATAGGGAAATTAAGACTTGGATTGGTCCCTTCTGAATAGGTTAGAATGAGTGATAGCCACAGTGAGATGTGATATTAGAAATAGAGTTCCACGAGTGAGATGGTAGAAATGCGGTAGAGGCTGTCTCTGAGATCGAGAAATCTTCTCTCTCTCTCTCTGCCTATCTTCTACGACAGTTTTAGAGGAGTCAGACAGTCTGCACACACACACACACACACATATATATATATATATATATATATGTATATATATATATATATATATATATATATATATATATATATATATATATATATATATATATATATCCACTCACATGCACGCACATACAAGACGACCGTTAGACGTACAGACGTGGGAAAACTATAACAAATGATTAAATAGATATTTGGAACGAGCTGACCAACGCGCTGATTAGTTTCAAGAGAAAGTTTAATTATCATCTAAAAATGTCATCACAACACATAGAAATTACCTCAAAGCATATATTTCAGGAAAGGATTATATTTGGTCACCACGCCACTAGTCAAAACTCCGTCGGAATGTTACTGACGTTAATATGTTACTTGCCACAACGGCTAAAAATGTACAGAGTTTGTGCAGAAATCTGATCTGGCTCAAAGGCCCAGTATGATCATTTAGTCTTTAATAAAACCCGTTAGTGAGAGTTGTACTCTGTCTATTTATGGAAACACACGCACTGTCAGACAGGTGTCAACTTGTAAACCCACGTGGTTAAAAGGTAAAAAATGTTTATGTTTCTCACAGGTATGTCTCTGTACTAAACGCCGGCAAAGTTGGGTTACCCAGTATTCACTGAATAAAGAAAAACACATATGAAATATTTTACATATTATGTACTCAATATAACTTACATTTTTAAACTGCAAGCGTATAGCTTGACTTATCATTTAAAACTTCCCGTGAAAAAAGTTATATATAAAAATCCATCATCATGAATTAGGAATACCTGCGTATTCCGTCAACACTCATGAGGCATCTATCATTTATAAGTTAGTTTTAAAATATATTCTCTCGTCTGATTATTTAGCAGTTAAAGTTAATTCCTTATGGCTACCTGGCTTTAAGCTAGAAATTATACTTTATTCTGTTTTCCACTGTAACTCATCAGCTAGAGAATCTAACCAACTTATAAATTATTCACTCTGCACACATAACCTCGGGAAATAAAATAAGCGATTTAACACTTAATCACTCAAAAAAAATACTAGATATTATATATAATATATTACCTCCAAACAGAATTACAGGCGATCGCACAAACTTAGAATTATATGCTTATATTTATTGGTAGTTTAGAAGTTCGGCAAAATTTTTGCCAAGAACAAACTAAGACTTCGCTATATAGCTTATTCTCTTAGCACAAAACGTCCTGTCTACTGCGAATTTAGGAGCAAACATGAAAAATCTAGTTTCAAACTCTGGTTAATATCTTAAACCAGACAACGATGAGCACTATTTCCAAAACCACGCAATAGCCTCCCCTTTCCTTAACACCTTACGTTAACTTAGACGCATGGCAATAACATGCCAAACCCGTCTTCGCACCTTACGCCAAAACTGGCCGTGGAGCGTGAGTGTCATGGAAAAACCCAGACTATATGTCTCATTCCCGAGCGCTGCGTGAGTGTCATATCACACTTCACTCCGAGAGAAACGTTAGTGTCAGATGAAAATGCTAAACGGTATGACACCTAACCGGGAACTAGCCTGACGAAACGCCCGTGACATGAGAAAAATACAGACGCATGTCTGCTATCTCTGTCTGCCCAGACGAGTATTCACACGTTCTATCGTCCACTGACATCTAATGCAACAGAATGCATTTTAACGCTCTCCCGTCTAGTGTAGAGACGGATACGTTATGTCATCTACTGCGTTTCTAAATGAGAAAACGAAACCGGCAAAGTGTGAATGCGAAAGAAAATATTTTTTCGCAAACGAACGAATGCGAAAAATACAGGAAAAAAGTAAAGAGTGATAATAAATAGAGGAACCGGGTGGAAGGAAAGGAAGAGGAAAATATAGAAAATTTAATGATCATAACTCTCTGTGACAACGTTGGAGATCCATTACAGCCAACCTTCGTTGTGGAGATGGCAGCTGATGATGATGATGAATTTGTGACAATTTTGGGATTAAAAATTGAACCAGAAATAAAGAAACTAGGGCGCTTATTGATTTTGAAGATATTAATCGATTAATAAAAGTTCTGTAATAGAAGATTAATCGATCAATTTCGAATAATTTGACAAATTTTAAAAAAGAAATCACAAATAACATTATTGTTTTAATCACTAAAGACTTTATTTATTTTACTTATTATAAGGCAAGATCGTCCTGAAAATATAATGAAAATACTGAAAAGTTACAAACAAACAATTTACTATAATTAACCATACTTCCCAAATTCCATGTCACAAACCTCTAGAATAGCCAATGATCTAGCGTTTAAGCCAAAAAAAAAAAAAAAAAAAAAAAAAAAAAACATAAACATTGCTAACTGTCGTGATTTTTTTTGATAGATAGGTCAGAAGATATTTATGGTCCCGTCTGAGTAGAGGTGATAGTGGTAAATATGTGAGAATAAAGGTGTACGAAATAGATTTTCACGAGGGAATAGTTTAAGAGGAAGATCAGTCTCTTTAGTGAGTAGATCCTCTAGTCCAGCCTATCTATACGACTATATTTTAATATCAGACGACCTTTCTCTCCCTATATGAAATATAAGTTACACTACACACCCACACACACACTCAATTATGTGACAACAAGACACACAAACGTGAAAAACTATGGATAATTGGGGATGGGTCTGACCGACACACTAAATTAAGTTTTTGTTTAGTTTATTATCACTTAAACTTTACAACATCAAAACATATACAAATCAATATATTCATGTTTATAGACATAGGAAAATAACCCAATACGTGCCCTCCCCCCTGTTGAGAAAAGATCCCAAAAGAAGTTAATTACCCAAAAGGCCAAAGATTAACACTAGGGTATAGAATAGACAGTAAAGAAAAAGAACAAAGTTCCTACTTAAGCTATCCAGTAAAGTACTTAGGTTAGCAAAATAAAAAAAATAGTATGGTTAGTACAATGATTGTAACAAAGGAAACTATTTACTCTCTCTCTCTCTCTCTCTCCCTCACTCTGTCTCTCACTCTGTCATCTGTGGCCACAAACACCTAATACTGGTGCAGTTATCCCTTGGAAAATTATTATAGTCTGGACATATATTGTCAGTTTGGTTGCCAAATCCGGTCCCAGACCAGCCTTTGTATCTAGTAATAATTACAAGGTGGTCGCCAAAGTTGATGGTTTTAAGTTTTCCTGAATGAATCATGTGTCACCACATATAGTTACTGAAGCAAGACGTTCTCGGGACGTTCACAGTTACAAAATTAAAATGAGGAAAAAGTAGTTCCTGTATTGTGTAGCCTCTGGTTGCTCAGACAAAATAAATGTTACGATATGTAAAAAAAAACTGATAATCGATGGGTAATCCTATCGGCTGACTTTACAATGAGTGCCGATTTTGAAACAGCACAACTGTCTGAATAAATTTAGTGCTGTGTCTGTCAAAGGTCAGGAATATATGTTCTTTCGTGTGCCCAGTGGGCTGGAAGATTTTGGTAAAAAATAATTCTGGGTAAGGTACCGTCCAGTTACAATTACTCTTATTGTTTATATTTGGTCTCTCTCTGAATGCAGAAAGAGGACCGAACAGGTCCGAAAATGGAAGACCCAATAATAATAAGAATGTTACTGGTGATATTAGACCGCTGGCAGCTGGGTTTTTATTGAGTGCTAGATAAGGAAGGAAAGACATTAAAAAATTGCTACTATCCTTGTCCGTAAGTTTTTCCGCTATGGCATGTCGGGAAAGAAGGGTTTGTGCCCTCCCCCGTATTGCCTGCGAGAAAGTGAACAGCGCACAAAGTCCTTTATTCAATTTATCTATACGCGCACTTTAACAAAATCTGCCTGTCACTACTAGCTATTTGTCAGCGTCTGTTGTTTAGTCACATAACAATTACTCTACTGTAGTCACTATTTTAATTTCACACAATGAAATATAATGTGAATTCTATTCCGTCACTGATCTGTCACACTTAATAATCTCAGTCAGCTAAGCCGTATCTTCTAGTGTAAGAAAAAATGGGGTATTTGAAATTACATTACTCTGAACGACTGGCAAGAAATATCTATGCGTTAGGTTATTTCACTTGTTTTAAACGCTAGGGAATTATATTTAATAAAATGGTAAACCTAACACATTTTTAACACTTAAGCACAATTTCTATTACCACAAATCAGAAAATTAATCCCCACGGGACAATTTAACACATCCAGCGAAGAAATGGTTCTAGTCCTACGTGCTTAGATTATCCAAGAAATTTCTGAGCTACTCTAATGCTGAGTTTGAGAGAGCGCTGTATATATACAGATTTGAGTGTTATTATTGCGAGAATGTGAATTTTCACACTTCTCGTGAATAGCAGAAGTTCAAGAAACTATTCCCCCCCCCCCCCCCCCCCGATCAAAAATCGTCGGTCACTCTGTTAGCCGTTGCAAATCGACAACAAAGGCTTACTCGTGTTCCCGTTTTCCTCCCGAGATTTTTGTTCGCTTCTAATATCAAACGATTATCTCCCTGTATGTATAAACATCAAACAGGTACGTCGGGAAAATTTCTGCCCGCGTTTCCCCTTCAAAGAAACCGCTTATCTCCCGCGTGCTTCTGTCTGTCAACCATGATGATGGCAAATTAGCTCTCGTGAGAATTCAGGTAAGCGAATCATGGCTTGCTGACTGTTATCTGGCAGGTCGCGGACTAGCTAATATGTCTGTTTGTAAACACTCATTAGCGCATGTAAGACAGGAAAATGGGCGTGGCTTCAAAAGTGAGTCAACAGACAGCGAATTGCGTGATTTCGCCTTCGCAAAACATAAACGCTAATTGAGGCAGCAAAGGTGGTCGGATTTCTGAGGCTATATTTACATTTCCACGTCACACTAACAATGGAGTAATCGATTAAAATTTGTTTTATCAATTAATTCATTAAAAAATTATAACCGATTAATCGATAAATTAATCGTAAAAGATCCCAGCCCTAAAAAAAAAACCAATTTAAGTACATGAGTACAAATCCAGGGATAAGAATAGCAGCAATATTACAGATAAGCAACCAAGTATTCATCTAATGAAATTAACCTCTAAGGCATCAATGGAATGTAAAAAATAGGAGGTGCATAGAGACTGTTAATTAAAGTCTAACGCGGATGTTCAGAAGTTGGCGGGAATAGCAGCATCGCCTTTCAGCACCCTATGGAGCATATGCCTTCAATAAGTTAACGCCAAATCTTCCTGTCCTATGCCATCCTGTCAAGATCTTTCTGTGTCTTTATCCCTTGTAAGCCTGACAGCAGTCTGGAGTCTTCTCGGTTTTCTCTGGACCGCGTCATAATCCTCATTCATAGAAAACCCTCATCAGTCTTGGATCATTATTTCATCATCTTACGGAGCATAGAGCCCCCCATTGCTGCTGATCCCTTTGCAGGAAGCCTGCACGCAGCATTCATATGTTCTCACGGGGGTGGTTTCTATAGCAATTCGTTTGAGGTTACCAGCCTCACGCACAAACTCATATTAGTTGCCTTGTACGACATGCCTAAGGGAGCATTATGCCTATTCTTTCTTTATATCATACGAGACCCCCCGTGACCTACACGCAGCAAAATGTACATTATCACCCTTCAGCTCTCCAAGGAACATAGGCCTTCAACAAACGTAAGCCAAGTCTCCTTGTCCCGTGCCATCTGCTCAACGTCTGTCCATGCCATCCTCATGTCCTTCATGTCTGACTCCAGTTCTGTTTTCCGTGTGTTCTTTGGTCTCCCTCTACCCCTCCTATAGCATGTGCACGTGATTCTGTATATATGAACCCCCCCTTCCCCCCCCCCATCCCCAAAAAAAAGCTAAATACCTTTTTTCTTGCCTGGTGTGTGACGGGCATTGCAAAACATTGACAATGATTAGAAAACAACAATTGTATTTTAAAGAAAATCAAACATTCTATATATTTTCCTGCTGTCTTACTACTTGGTCGTATTCGCTTCATAGCCGCATTGCTCAGCCTGCAGTTGCATATATCGAGTACGATCACACCACAGCCAGCAACAACCTATTCTACTACCATCCACTATCGCCATCAACACCCCTGCCACCATCACCTCTGCCTCAACCACTTCAGAAACACCAGTAAAAGTAACAGCAGACTTTGCATTGACCAACAAACAGTAATACACTTCCTGCATCCTCTTCTCACCTGTCCAGTGCTGTTTCCCTCCTCCCGGAAGGCGCTGTAAGATCTCCAGGTCAGCACTCACTTGTGGACGGCCCCTAAGTCACTGCAGCCGACTGTGGGGAGGGGACACTGAAAAAACATGAAAAGTGTCGGTAATCATCATCATCATCTTCAATATCATCACCGGTGAGCACAGGTCTTCAATAAAAACGTGCCCAGTCTTCCTGTTCAATGCCTTTCCTTGTCGTTCTTATCTATTTCAAGTCTTGTCTCCAGTTCTCTTCTTCACCTATTATTTGGCCTCCCTCTATATTTCTTACCCTTGTGGTTCCAGAACGGAGACAACCTTGTTATACTATCATATGGTTTTCTTAATGTGTGTCTTATCCAGAGCTAGCGTATTCTCCTTATCTCTTGTTCCAGTGATATTTGTTTAGTTCTCTTCTCCTTCTTCCACATTAGTGATCTGGTCATACCATTTCAATCCTTCTATTTGGGGGTAAGCACCCATTTCGTAAAGGTGTTTTGTTTTTAAATCTCCATTTCTATAGCGACTTCACTGGCGTATTTTAGGAATTTTATTCTGGGGTGGGTCAATCGGGTGGGAGCAGGGCTGGATTAAGCCAAAAGAGGGCCTCTAGGTTTTTTTAATGTTTGCCCCCCCCCCCCCCCCCCGGTCACCGATTAGGCAATAATTTTAATTTTTTTTCAAACCCCTTAGCATGGTGATGGTATATATTAGTCTTATTAATAAACTGGTATGTTAAGTTTTTTAGCATTGATTACCTCTTTTATTAGAAATTATCTTTTTTATTAATGTTTATTCGTACGGTATTATGTTTTGTTATTATTAAGATAACCACAATAAACACATTTTATTGAAACATTTTTCTTGATTTTCTTTCAACAATTTCTTTAATAACTGATTTTTTTTCTTTAAGAGCGTTATGAATGCAATTGCAAAGTGAAAACTTTTTCTCTTTGTACATAAATATATGTTTTTTTTTTTTTTTACCTTATGCACGGGCCCCCAAAAGCTCCGGACCCATTAGGCTTCAGCTTATTTAAACTAATGGATAATCTAGCCCGAGGTGGGAGGCGCCTACCCGGGGGTTCAATCTTGGAAGCCCCCACAGCGATAAAACACTTTATTTTAATACTTTCTAAATCAAGGGTAGGCAAACTGGCTCGATCGTGCTTACCGGTAGATCCCTGTGACGAAATGGACAACCTCTTCACGATCTTGGTTTCACTCAAGCAGTATCGGTACATTTGTGGTACTGAATTTTATTATTTGCTCTCAATTGTCGCACTTTTCTTTCTTTCTTTCTTTCTTTCTTTCTTTCTGCTTGTGTGGCAAAAATTTTGTAGGTGCAACCATTTGTTGACACTCCTCTCTATGATGTCACCTGTTTGTTACCCGGTCATCCTAGCCTGCGGTGAGCAAATGAGATAAGATAGTCGCCGGCGTGTTTAGATTGAACCGCTGATAAGACGACTCGATTGGTAACCCAGATGAGCAGACACGGAGTTTTTACGTACTCATAACGAGATTACTGTCTGTGTGACACATGTGGGCAGACATATGTGATATATCGCTTCCGGGCCGACTTGTTATGACAACATTACTTTCTAATAAAGTAATAAGTATTACAGCTTACAGAAGTTGTCATGTGAGTTCCCCGATCTGTCTGTAAGTTTGTACACAAGAGCATATGACATTATATTACCATATATGGGAGAGTTGACCTCAGCCTTACGTTCAAAATTATGGAGCCGCGGTAGCATTGTGGTAAGAGCACTGGCTTCCTAGCTCAGTGGTCTATGGTTCAATCCACAGATGAGGTGGGATTTTTTTAGGCCGCAAATGGCTCCTGGGTCGACCCAGCCCTAAATGGGTACCACAGCAACTCTGGGAAGGTTAAGGCGGCCGGCGTGATGCTGACCACATCACCCCTAGTGTGCCGACGGTCGAGAAAATATGGGCCTAACACCATATTCCCAATATGCCTCAATAGGGCGTATAACGGGATCCTTTTACGTTCAAAATTATCCGATGTCGGGATATTTTTGAAATCATCACACCCTGTCCTCATGATTTGAAATGATTTGATCTTTCTGATTAGATTCATAACAACAATGCGTGGGACGATAGAAATATAGTCTGACCATTTCGCAGTTTTATTTCACTGTGAATTTCACGCTCGACAAGACAACATCAGACCTCGCCAGAGTCAAGACTAGATTCCTAATTCATTTTTGTTAACCGGACATTTTATTTTATTGGAGAACCAAAAAAGACTTACAAAGCACAGGAAATCTCTACATTTTAATTAGGAACACCGGGACTAGGAAACTGAAGAAAGACACGGAATCTGAGGCAATTGAAGTTAAAATTAACGACATCCCAGACGCGTGTTTCAGACCGACTCGTTTTTTTTTATTCATATGAGCAACAAGTCTGTAGCCAAGATTGGCTTATTGGTGGTACAAGCAGAACGTACTATCTCTGGAACAAGAAGGGAACTGTGGCCTAAGCTCTAAGACGAAGGACGCACGTGGTAGACTCTCCTTGACGTTTCTTGGAAACTAGCTACCCCCGACAACCTTGATCAGAGACGAGCGCGAGCAGAGTGAAAAGAACCAACCCATAAGAAGCAGCAGAACCATCATTAGCAGCTAAGTTCAAATATATGCTGCCACTTGAACTTCTTGTAATATCTCACATTCCCCAAAGACTGTGAGGATAACTTTTCTTGATCCATAACTATTCAAATTATTTCCAACTGTTAAAACCTAAAGTGATTTTTAAATTTTGTTATTTGTAATGTTACAAATTTAACTAAGATTTAATCATTTTAAAGTTACTGCATGTTTTTCTCAGTCAAATTACTACACATACTCTAAACAGAGCTATACTATAATAATAGAATCCCGCAGAGTAAATCAGGGGTGGCGGCTTAAACAAGCTGAAAGTAATGTGCTTAAATCTTTCACAAAAGCGTCGGCAGAAATACAGAGTTAATATACTCAACCAAAGCAGTATTGTTCTCGCTTATTCTGAATATCTTGTGAAGACTCCCTTTGTAATAGAAGTGTCATCACCCTTCTATCTACATCTCTGCCAATAGTAATCTAGTGCGAAGGTAGATACCTTTGAAGCCCATATTAGATACTCTTGAGTTTTGGCAACTGTTGGACCACTACTGCAAAGCAGGGGAGGCAATACCGTCACAATCCCAGTGGATCATTTGGTAGATATGTAGGGGATGGATGGTGAAAAAAAATTAAAAAGAAATTAACCACAGTAATTTCTCTCCCGCACTTGAAAACTTGTGTTTTTTTTATTCCACCCCCACCACCATAACCTCATGGTCCCATAGAGAATCACACTTGAAAATGTATTGTTAACAGTAAGTACTATCATTAAAATGTTCAATGGCACTTCTCTCCTGGCTGTTACCCGGGGCGGTCCGCCGCCCTCTCGCACTCCCCCTTACTACGCCACTGGTTGAAGGCCTATGCTCCACGAGAAGTTAAAGGGTAATAATGGTAGCAATGTTATTTAAAAGATAAATAAACTTATTTCAAATCACATTTTTATAATCTAATTTTTATAAGCGCAACGTGAATAAAAAAAAAATATTTTAAACACACGCTTTTAATGCACTAAATACCCAAAAATAAGTTTTCAAGGAGTTTATAGCTTGCAGTCAAAAAACGTAACTTCAAATTGACAAAAAGCGTGGTACGCTTAAGCGCTTATCTTGTATTTTATCCATAAGTGTCTAATGAAGTATAAAGAAGAAGTTAATTTCATGCAGAATCAGAGCCCCGCGCTTTTTGCAATAGATTGGGTTATGAAAATATCGACATCACACAACAAAAATGGAATTCAGTGGAATCTGAATAAACAGCTTGATGATCTGGATTTTGCAGATGAGTTGGCACTTCTGTCCCATAACCATAATCAGATGCAAGAGAAAATGAAAATTCTCGATGAGAGGTCACAACAAGTGGGCCTGAAAATACACAGGGAAAAGACAAAGATTATGAGAATAAATGTAAGAAATGATAACAAGGTTGAACTTGAAGAAACACCACTAAAGGATGTAGAATTATACAGATATCTTGGCAGTAATATAGATAGAGTAGGAGGGACAGAAAATGATTTCAAAACAAGAATACAAAATGCAAGAGGAGCTTTCATTGCATTGGGAAACACATGGAGAACAAGAGAAATCAAGTCCGACATGAAAATAAGAGTCTTCAACTCAAATGTCAAGTCAGTCCTATTGTGTGGCTCTGAGACATGGAGAGCAACACAAGCAACAACCAAAAAGCTACAGACTTTTATAAATGGGTTCTTGCGTAGAATAGAAGGACTGAAATGGTATGACAAAGTCACAAATGTGGAATTGATGACAAGAACCAGACAAGTGCCAGTGGGACAAGAGTTGAGAAGAAGACGCTGGCGATGGATAACACACACATCGAGGAGACCTGTTGATAGCATTGCAAGGCTGTCCTTGTTCTGGAATCCTCAGGGAAAGAGAGGCAGAGGTAGACCAAAAAACACATGGAGAAGAGAACTGGATACAGAGGTGACAATGATGAGGAAAACATGGAAAGAACTTGAGCGGATGGCGCAGGACAGGAAGACTTGACATGTGTTTGTTGAAGTCCTATGCTCCTCGGGGAGCTAAAGGGTATTGATTGATTGATGTGTGCAAGTTGCGCACCTGAAAAGTCACTCGGCAGTTGGAAATCGTAAAGAGTAGGTCATACGGTTACACACAAAAATAGGAAACCTACCCATCACAAAACTATTTATAGAATTTGTGATTCCTGTATACATACATTGGGATCCTCGCCGGAGGTACGGATTTCGCGTACTGTGCTGAGATCCTCCTTGTGTGATCTAAGGGAGGAGGTCGGAGCACTGATGGAGTTGTCCGTGTGCAATGAAGATACTCCTTAAAAATCAAACTAAACAAAACCAAGGAGTAGATTAAAAGAGTCAAACTAAGTGAATGTGCGCGCGTTTGTTTTTCCTTTGTCCTATAATGGTAGTCTCGTCATACCTGTCATGGTGTTAACGAGTGGGGAGGTGGGTTCGAACACCTGGCGTGTTCGAGATGATACATGTTACTGTTTATTTGTTATTATCAGTATGTACTACAAGAACTTCACTGTAGTCCGACTCACTATGAGCACTTCAAGCACTACGAAATGCACATGAATGTAGCCGATCACACATAGCAGAAGAAATACTGCAACTTCGTACATATATGAATAATAGAGGCTGTACAGTACTATTAGCACGGATACCTTCGCACGTAGGAATAGAAGGAAGGGAGGTGGCCGACAAGGAACCAAATACAGGAAGAAGCAGCCCAAATCACATAACAAGGTTAGGAACAACAGCGACCAAATGTATAATGTAAAATATTATAACAAAAGAATTGACAGAATATTGGAAACAAAGCCAGAAAGGCAGATTCGCTTATAAACTGCTGAAAGAATTAACACGAACATGTAAGATATCTAGATAGCCAAAAAAGAGAACAAGAAAAAAAAAAACCATGCAATAAAAAAACTTATTAGACTTTAATTAGGATCAGGCTGTTTCATGGTGGAGGAACCCTGCTGTGGAACGTGTCTGGAGAAAAACACCCTAGAACATTATATACTAACATGCAAAAAATATGAACAGCACAGACAACCACTCACGGAATATATGAGAGCACAAAACTCGCCATCACCATAACTAGAAACTGTTCGATTACGGAAACAACAGCAGATGGATTGATTTGCCGTTGCCCTAAAGACGCCAATAGGCGTGATGGGAAACAATGGCAAAGAAAACCTATCTGCTGTTGCCCTAAGACGCCACTAGGCGTAATGGCCACTGACTGCTTTGACGGTCGGTGGCTAAGGACGGAAGAAGAAGAAACAGTGACCTACACATGGATCTATACAACGTAATAAAATTGTGTATTATCAAAGCAAGAATTGACATATAACTACCAGACCAAAGGGCAATGATAACGGAAGAATAAAGCGCCAACAAATACCCCCCCCCCCCCCCCCCAATCAGGATGAGAAGTAAAACAAAAACTACCAGTATTAAAAAATCAGCAGATATCAAATAGATAAATTTAAGATAATATCAACTGCAGTTAAAAAAAAAAAACAGTGGGAAGATACAGTAAAACAAAACCTATAGACCACAGAAAGTGCAATATTGTGTAGAGAGAACTGCTTACACGGCGCACTCAAAAAAGCATGCACACCATCGATGCGGGCAGACGCTGGAACTGGGTTTGCCATGACCTCAGAAGGGACCCTGACACCATCACCATAACTGCTATGCTATGGACCCTAGACGGACAGCGAAAGAGAGGCAGACCAAAGACAAACCTGGCGGAGAACAGTTGAGGCTGAGATGCCAAGCATGAACCAGAGTTGGGGCACGGCACGAAGGATGGCCACCGACCGAGCAAAGTGGGGACAGTTTGTTGCTGCCCTACAAGACGCCACTAGGCGTGATAGCCAATGTCTGCTTTATCAGTAAGGGGTTAAAGATCCAAGAAGAAGATAAAGAGATTAGCCTAAGAACACGGAAGGAGATACTCCATAAACATTACAAACATTACGTAATGTCAAAACAGACATTAGGTAATGTCACAACAGACATTAGGTAATGTCACAACAGACATTAGATAATGTCACAACAGACATTAGGTAATCTCACAACAGACATTAGGTAATGTCACAACAGACATTAGGTAATCTCACAACAGACGACAGAGAAATGTCAGCTTGGAAGAACCAATGCAGAAAAAAAATGCAATGTAAGTATACTATATAGGATAAAGAACATTATATACCAAAATTATAATCCACAGGGGAGGGGGGGGGAGGGTTTAAACAAAGTATACTGTTCAACCCTAGATGGGTTATAATTAGGATATATAGTGTAATAAATTCAAAAGAATAAAGTACCATTCTTTCCCTCTCCATTCAGTCCAAAAAGAGTAAATCAAAACCAAAATTGTGTATGTGTGTGTGTGACCTACCCTTTCCAAGAAACAAACAAACAATACAAATAATAAACATAAATAACAACAACAAATGAAAAAATAAACAAACAAAGTAAAGCCTATCATAGCTGCCCTGTTAATAACAACGTTAAAAAGGACTGAGAAAGCCCAGGGGTGTTTGCGATTACACCAAATCCACCAATTATCTGCCATCGTCCACACGAGCACCCAGTCAGACTGTCCCTTATCCTCACACCATCATTGATCCTCATATATTAATTTTAGTTCTTGTTATATACTGTTTTACTATATTGTGCAATTTTCTAGGTCTATCTATTCTCAATACTTGTTCCACATACTCAATACTTGCTCCACATACTCAATACTTGCTCCATACATGGGATTAAACCGCGTGTCATGTGCATAAGATACACAACTTGAGTAGACCTTCAATTTCCCGTCATACACTCACTAATCCGTGAATATTAGTTTTTGTTATTGTTATAATCTGTTATACTATATTGTATAGTTCTCTAGCTCTGTCTATTCTCAATAGTTTTTGAACTAATGGGCCAAACGTTGCCCCTTTAATCTAAACTAAAAAGCATATATCAAAATAACAGAACCGAACTAGATTTGCAGAAAAATAATTGCCAAAATTATACTTTTTCCTTCGATTTAATCGATACGTACAAAATAATTCCGTTAACTATTTGGAATAAACTTATTGTCCTTTTAAATTCATGGCGGCCTTGGTGCAAAGGAATAGCTGCTTCCAAAATATCTGAAATGACGTCAATAAATAATTTATTGGAGAGTTCCAGGTATGGTGAGCACATGACGCCATTGATTCGTGCGGTCGTGATTCCCTTCCAGTTAGATTGATCTTCTTCAAAGAAGATGGAGGCGGATGTGTCCTTTTGAGCTTAAGCATTTTATACACATTAAAAAAAAAAAAAAAAGCTGTCATTGGCAACGTGAAAGTCCTCAAGTAGCCTCAGAGCAGAGGCAGAGATCTTGAAAACTGCATCAGAAGTTCTAATGACAGAGGAAAGCACTGAGAGACAAGTTGCTTTTTTCACATACTTTTTTTTAAAAGTATCCCGTTCAACCTTTGATGGGTTATAATTAGAACATATTGTGTAATAATTCAAGAAAATGAAGTCAGATTTCCAATATCCAAATACAGTACCTTCTTCCCCCTCCACTCAGTCCAAATAGGCTAAATCAAAACTAAATTTATGTGATTGTTTTTTTTTTTTGTGTGTGTGACCTCCCCTTTCCAAGAAACAAACAAACAATAAAAATAACAGAAAAGCGAATAATAAAAACAAACAAAAACACAAACAAAACACATTTTCACAGACGTACTGTCGGTAATTGCAACGCTGAATAGCCAGAATTATGCAGACCTGGATGACCTAAGAGTATTGTCGTAGATTTGGATAGGTATTTAAGATAGATTCTGGTCCCATCTGAATAGAACTGAAAAGGGAGTAACTCAATGAGAGATAAGGTAAAGAGATAGATTTCACGAGTGAATAGTTAAAGGTAGAATCTGTCCCTGGATTGAGAATATACTCTAGTCCAGCCTATCTATACGACTGTAATTTGCTTATCAGACAATTCTCCTTTCCGTATACATTAACATATACACTATTAACCACTTACATACAAACGCACAAATAAGTGACGACAACCAGACGCACACAGGTGAAACTATAGTAAATGGAGTAGGGATATTGGGCCGAGCTGACCAGCACAGGTAATTAAGTTTTTGTGAAAGTTTATTATAAAAAAAAACCTTCACAACATCCAATATATCAATAGCAAAAGAAATCATAGGTTACAGAAATTAAACAAAATAAACCCATAAGTGCAATCCCCTCTGTTGAGACAAGATCCCGCAAGAAGAAGTTAATAACCACAAAACGTCAAAAGATTTGCGCTATAGTATAGAATTTGACTATTCTGTAGAGAACAGAGTTCCTAATTAATCTTTCCTGAAAAATAACAGTAATAGCAAACAAAAGGAAGAAAAACGAAGTGAGTACAATGATTATATAACAGAAGAATTATTCACTCCTCTTTCTCTCGCTTCTGACAACCTTGTGGCCACATTCAGTCTCGCTTACCTAATAGTTATTTAACAACATCTTGAACATATCTCTATGATATAAGTAACAAATCCAGTGTTGGGTTTTTTTTTCCGCCGAAATAAGCCCCAGTTCCCCCAAGACTGAGTAATCCTCCTATTGGTGAACGCTTACTTTGGTGCTGATAATTGGATCTGTTTAATTCACATCAATTAGTCCAGGTAGAAAAAAATTACCGAGATCTAGTGTTCACAGTGTACAGCAGCTTGTAATTCCGATAGTTAAAGAGAATGTCAGGTAGGTAAATCTCTCTGGATAAATCCTCGCCACAACACAGTGGTCGGTAGTCGGGTAGGGTTAAGTTTGATATTTTTGCCATAGCGGGCTGAATGTAAATGAAAACAATGAAAAAGAAATCTGGGTAGCTATATGTCCAGTTATAGTTATTCTTATTGTCAAATGTTTGTACTCTCTCTCTCTCTCTCTCTCTCTCTCTCTCTCTCTCTCTCTCTCTGGGTGAAACAAGAGGGCCGAACAGGTCAACCTCGAAGACCCGATATTACATAAGAATGTATTTGGTACTATTTGACATAGACTTAGACCCCTTTTCTCAGATTTAGGCCGCTGGTAGGTTTGGTTTGTGATCCGAACGCAACACAGAAACTGAAACTGTCTCCAACGAAATACTAAGTAATCCACTTTGTACAATGGCTCTAGGATTCGAGCTAGATATTCCGAAAATTTATGAGGCTACTAGATAATTGATTTTAAAGGATGGGGTATTTATATAAAATTGGTATAATATCGCTAGCTAGTGTGAGATATCGCGCCTTAGCCCGTATTTTGGGAAAATCTGCGGTTCGATTCCCGAATTAAAGCTTTATTTCTCACCTATGCCGACAACAAAGACGTTTGCCAACGAGCAAACCGTCTTTTGATCTCGTCTACCTCTGTAGCTAATTACGTCCCCTGGGATCACGAACAAACGGATGTGGTCGGTAACTGTGGTTATCGCCCCTTTCTTTTCTTCATTCGCTTAAGTCCCCCTGAGAAAATTTAACCATCAAAGGTACGACAATTGTCTTATCGCCCTTGATTCTACAAATAGACGACCCGCTCTCTTTCTACGCACGTTCTTGTCACTATTCAACGATTGCCCAATCGCTCGCGTGATAATTCAGTTAACGGTTCTTACTCGCTGGCTGTTACCTGTCCGGTCGTGGACTAGCTAATTTATCTGTTTGTAAACACTCACTAGTGCCTGTAAGACAGAGAGAAAAAAATAGGCGTGGCTAAATTATGAGTTAGACAGATATCGAAGTGCATGGGTTCCGCGTTAACAAAACGTGAATACTAATAAGGAAGCAAAGGTGGGAAGTCAGGTGGGAGCAAAGACGTGCGGATACATGTAATCTATTTACATAACCTGTCACAGGTCGTCCCAGCTTGAAGATATGAAACCCTTTCATGTCTACTTTATGGAAATAGAGTTACCTATATCCGTAGTTTCCGGGTGAATGTTTTCTTCAATCTCATCCCTCTCCTCCTTCGTGCTCCAATTCCGTCTCATAAAGTCTACTCATACGTTTTCTTTTCCTGGTATGTATTCTACTTTAAAGGAATACACGCTTAGCAACAAAGCCCAGCGCAGTATCTTCGCATTGAATTCCTTATTCGTTCCAAGAAACGCCAGTGGAGCATGATCTGTCTGCACCGTGAATGATACTCCGTACAGATATTCATGGTGTCTCCTTATACCATGAACCAGTGCCAGACATTCTCTCTCCATTCTGGAATAGTTTCGTTCTGCTTTATTCAATTTACGACTGCCGTATGCCACTTGGAATAGCCTGTTCGGATCATTATCGCCTGCTTGGAGCAGAGTTGACCGGATGCCTTGACCCGATGCGTCGATCCGAAATATAAAGGGTTTGGTAATGTCAGGTAACCGTAAAATTGGATATTCAAACAGCTGTTCCTTGAGCTTCTTCGCACTTAGAATCCCAGATAATTTTCGTAGGTCGCCCCTTTTTTGTAAGGTCAGAAAGGGGTGCAGTCAAACCATTGAAGTTTTTGATGAATTTCTGGTAATATGCACACAGAGATAGGAACGACCGTGTTTCTCTTTTCGTTCTTTGCTTTTTCGCTGCACGTATTTTCTCTACGTTCTTAGCAACTGGCCATATGGAACTGTGAGAAATGGTATGCCCCAGGAAGTCAAGCTTTTCGAAGCCGATTAAACATTTGCTAGGTCTAGCTGTGAGACCAATTTTCTGTAGTCTCCCGAGGAGCATAGCAACCGTAGCAATATGTTCTTCGTAGGTATCCGTTGCAACTAGTACATCGTCAATGAAATTGTGGATATGCAACTGTGCAATGGTTCTAAAAGCTTTTTCATCATCCTTGTGAAGACTCCTGGTGCGTTATGTAACCCGAATGGCATCACGTTGAACGTAGAGTGTCCTTCACCGGTGCTGAGAGCTAGCAAAGACTTAGTTTTCTCCTTGACTGGTATTTGATAATAACCTTTACTCAGGTCAATCTTGGAGAAAATCCGTGACTTGCTTAGCTTGGTAATCAGCTCAGAAGCGCTCTGGAGAGGTTCCGGCTGGAATTCCGTTACAGTGTTAAGTAGACAGTAATCGATGCACAGCCGAACTTCCTTATTGGGCTTCTGCAACAGCACTACGCTCGAACTATAGGGAGATGTAGACTCATTAATAATTCCTGCTTGACGTAGCTTGTCTATATCTTCCCGTAGCGTATCAGCTTTAGCATACGGAATAGGGTAAACGCTGGTTCGAACCAGTGTCTCGTTTGTAAGTTTCATCTCGAACTCTACGAGATGTGTTCGCCCAGGTATGTCCGTTAAAACTGCTGTGTACTGTTTCAGTAGCACCCTCGTTTCTGTCTGTTGCGCTTCAGAGAGAGAGAGTGTCACCGAATTTTACATCTTTGAAAGATTCCGTTTGTTGCAATGGATATTCCATGCAACTATCGTCATCTTCAACATCTTCGGTAGCTCTGGCGACCGCCAGGAGATGTTCGAAGGACGGCACCGGTCTCTCCAAGTATTTCTTTAACAGATTTACATGGTAGACCTTCTCATTTCCTTTAATAGAGATCTGGTAGTTAGTTCTTGAGATCTTTTTAAGGACGGTAAACGGCCCTTGCCATCCGATGCGTAATTTGTTGCTTCCGGTTGGCAGTAACAACAAAACTTTCTCCCCTGGTTGTAGTTCTTTCCCTTTCGCTGCTTTATTGTATCGTTTAGCATGCTTTGCGCGTGCTTTCTTAAGGTTGGTTGTTGCTAGATCCCATCCTAGCTGTAACCTTTCCTTACGTTCCGATACGTATTTACTGGCTGAGACGACTATCTCATCAGCCTTCTGGTCTGTCAGCGACCGGAGTAAGGCTTCTAGCGGGCCCTTGATAGGTCTACCGAATAAATGAGTAGCTGGTGGGAAACCTGTAGAGGCCTGTGGGACTTCCCTGCAGGCGAATAAGGCTGCAGGAATGAAAAGGTTCCAATCTTTAGATTCTCTTGTCCCAGCTTACGTAAAATCATGGTGAGGCTGCCGTTGAAGCGTTCCACGAGCCCATTTCCGGCCGGATGGTACGAGCTAGTGTGGATGTGTTTGGCCTTCAAGATCGTAAAGATCTCCTCCATTAACAGGCTACGGAATTGGGATTCGTTATCCGTCAAAACTTGTTGAGGGAATCCAAACCATGTAAATATCTGCACTAGGGCTTCTGCGACATGCTTGGAATCCGTGCATGTTAGCGGTATAGCTTCGGCCCACATAGTGCATGTGTCAACTAAGGTCAGGATAAACCTGTTCCTTCTTTTAGTCCGTTCTAGGGGTCCTATAATGTCGACTGCAACCCGTTCAAATGGTGTCCCCCATTATTGGCATTTCACCCATGGGAACTGGGGGTTTCCAGTGCTTGGGTGCCACCCGTTGGAACTTGGCGCAGGATTTCACGTATCTGATAATATCAGTGTTCATTCCTGGCCACCAATAGTGAGTCGATATTTGCTGATTAGTGGCGTTTTGTCCCATATGTCCGCTAAAGGGAAGAGAGTGCCCCATTTCTAAGATTTGGTCTCTGTACTGCGTCGGTACTAGGAGCTGATTATGCCCTTGTTCAGGATTGCCCGTTCTACGATACAATACTCCATCCTTAGAAAAGATGTCTCCGTTGTGTCTGGGGTCCTTGGCCATGGGCAGTTTCCTAAAGCAGGGCTCCAAGGTCCTTTTGTTGCGCCTCTTTTAGTTCCTGAGGAAACAAATTTGGCGCAGACTCCCGTTCCTTCTTGGTTTGCCCTCTTGTGGTTACTGCTGCCACAATTGGCTCTTTTGGTCTCCCAAAAAACACATATCTACAGCCAAGTATGACTGGGTAGATCGAGTCATCCGTAATAGCCGCTTTGATCACACCTCTGTCAAAATCAGAGTGTATCTCCACCAATGCGATGGGAAACGTTATGGGTGCATCTCCTTTGAAAACTCCACATAGTTTGACGGTTTCTTCTGTCTCTTGACCAGGTTTGACCAAGTGTCTTGCGACAATGCAATCAAAGGACAACCCTGTATCAAACAAACAATATGTTGAAGTCCCGTTCAAAATAACAGTTCCTCGCGTTGAGGGCCTCTCCCCCTCAGGTTGAGAATTACTGACATTAATTCTTCCTTGCGAGGCTATTTGCAAGCATCCGATGCGATTAGACCCGGTGTGTTTGCCCTGATCAGATGTCCCGTGCGCAGGGGTTTTCCCTTTGTCACCCTGTCCTTTCTGGCCGTGCTGCCATGTCGGACGATTAGGCTGATCAGAATTTTTGTTGTTGGTGGGGTACCTGTTTTTATAGTATTTAGACTTTTCCGGACTGAATTCTGGGGTACAGTTTCTCAGTGGTTATGGTGGTGAGAAGAATGGGAAGACTGTTCTAGATTATTTTCCGAGAAGGCTCCTCTGTCAGTTTGCGTTTTGCGACTGGCAGTTCGGCCAGCGCATTGTAATATCGCTCAGACTTGCTCAAAATGTCTTCCAGCTTTTCTGCGCCTTGTTCAACCATAAATCTACGGGTGTCACTTGACAAAGTGTTCTTTATTTGTTCGGTTACAACGAACTCCTCAAGTCCTTCATACGTGGACGGAAGCTCTGAAAGCTCCAGGCACTTTGTCAAGTATCTCTTCAAACGAGAAGAGAACTGCTGAAAAGTCTCAGTGCTTTCATTTCTGCTGTTACGGAACAGTTGCAAAAATTTGCGAGCGTTCATATCGAAACGCCCAAGTAAAGCCTTCTTCAACATGTCGTAATCGTCTTGGTGGCTGCTTCCCAGTCCCAGTTTTTTGGAACCTCAGTTTGCTATCTGTGATTGAGGTAGAGAGTCTCCATTGCTGGAGGTAGAGGCAGCCCCACGGCTTTGGACCTCTAGGGTCTTAAGCGCCAGTTCATGCTGTCTCTCCTTCTCTCGTTCGTTTGCCCTGCGAATTTCCATTTCCTCCTCAATCTTTTTCTGCTCCCTATCTTCGTCTGTTTTTTTCTTCTCTCTAATTTCTGCTTCCTTCCTCCAAGCTTCTTCTTCTTCTTTCTTCTCCGCATCATATCTGTCAAGTTCTTTGTTGACAAACGCTTTTGCTTCTTCTCCTTGTAATCCCTCTTCCCTTGCTTCCTCTCTTAGCATTGCTCTATGTTTTGCACGCTCAGCCATTGCAAATAACTGACTGTGACTTACCCGAGAAAGAAAGAAGAAAAAGGATACACTGGTTCCCTACCAATTACGAGAAAAATACAAAAAAAAAATTCTTATTTAACTGAGATACCTCCTCCTTGTTATCAGTTATCTAATCTATCGCTGTTATTATCTGGCAAATAGGCTCCTAATACAGTCGACTTAAACCACACAAATGGTAGATCAGGCTAACAACTGAAAAAAAAACTACGTTACTACGGTGGAAACAAAAAAAGACTTTATTTTAAAAATTTAAGCAGGAAAAAAAATGTCCCTTATATTAAGTCCACCTACAAGTCCACACCTGAAGTCAATTTGGGTAAGAAAGGCTATTAACTTGACGTGTAGTCAGAATGCACTCCTTAGCTTAGCTCAGACACCGCTGCTGCTTCAAAAAAACCTGGTGATTGTCAGACAATCACGCGCTACCAGCGGCCTTGTAGTACAAAATCATTACATATCAAATCTCCGACAAAGATCACCCTCTAAATCTAACTGTATGTAACTCTAAAATGCTGTGGAAAAACAATGTGTGGTCAGCAAGCCAATAAACAAAACGTTTGTCTAGGGGATCATTATTAATGTTGCTCAAACTCACGAGACAACCACACTCTGCTCTATCTAGACTATAAAAAAGATTTAACTATCAGACTTTAGTCAATTTCCTAGATACAGACTAGATCCAAATTTGGAAACAAACTCAATCTGACGTACTAAAAAACATCTCAGGACTTCGCACCCTTTCTGTGGTACTTGTTCAAGATCTAGCTCAAATTCCCGGAAACGAGCCAACCCATTCTGTCGTAGATTTAGATAGGTATTTAAGATAGATTCTGGTCCCATCTGAATAGAACTGAACAGGGGGTAACTCGGTGAGAGATAATGCAAAGAGATAGATTTCACGAGTGAATAGTTAAAGGTAGAATCTGTCCCTGGAATGAGAAGATACTGTAAGACAGAGAAAAAAAATAGGCGTGGCTAAATTATGAGTTAGACAGATATCAAAGTGCATGGGTTCTGCGTTAACAAAACGGGAATACTAATAAGGAAGCAAAAGTGGGATGTCAGGTGTGAGCAAAGACGAGCGGATTCATGTAATCTATTTACATAACCTGTCACAAGTAGTATTCCACAAACTATGTCAACGATTCACAAGAGTTGTGATACAAACTCCTCTTATTGTAACATCCCCGGCAGTGAGGAGGCTGACAGATTGGCAAAGCAAGGTGGAAAGTTACCTCAACCTGATACAAGCATAACACTTGAAGAGGCAAAGAGGTTTATCAGAAGCAGATACCGGAACAAAACTCTAAAATTAGCTGAGCGTCCTTTCACGGTGTACTGTCACAGCAAGGCGATGGCGCCGTTTGATTGGTCCTAGGTTCGATTCCCGGTAAGCATATCACTTAAATTATCTTTTCTGTTGTCTAGTGTCATGCTTTACTTGTATTTCCAACCTTTGATTACCTTTACTTATTTATTTACTTTATTTATTCACAGGTCACATGGCTCAGGTTTTCTTCATTATTTATTTAAGTAAGAATGATAGTTCTTCTGTGTTATGTGGGGCCAATTATGATATAAGGATGTGAGTCATGGGTAATTAGTAATCTTACTTACTTAGTCGTTCCTCTTCTACCGTGAGGTGTAGAGGTTTGGAAGAGAGAGCGCCATACTTTCTATCGGCTGTCTTCCTCCTGGCTTGGTTCCACTCTAGTCCACGGTCCTTCAAAGATTGTCTAATGTTGTCCTCCCAGCGGACTTTGGGTCGTCCTGGAGGTTTGGATCCCTGGCTCTTAGTTTCCCATGCTTGCCGTGGTAGCCGATCTTCTCCCATTCTGCAGACATGGCCAAACCATCTTAGTTGGGACTGTTCTACTTGGGTCTGCAAGGGGTTGGGTTTTTAGGCCTTGACGAATCGTCTTGTTGCGGACCATGTCTCTGCTTGTCACTTCAACCACCTTTCTCAGATACCACATCTCTGAGGTTTATAATTAGTAATCACGTAAGAAAAGTACTGGAGACCACAGAGATGTGGTTTTGCAGAAAAATGTTTAGATTATCATGGACAGTTAAAACATTTTCATCTTCGTCGTTCGCTCTCAAATAAACATAACTCTCTTGTATATATATATATATATATATAATGAAGCTGGAAGCCCGTCTCAGGTTTCTCTCATCCCCATACAGTTTCTCCCTCAACTGATTTGGAGAAGGCCATGTTGCACCCTGCTCCTCTAAGGGAGTCGACAGTTTTAGTGTACGTGTTCTACTGGTTGTTTGGCCTCCCCACATGGGCACATATCTGTCTGTCCGAATTTCACTTTGTCGTACAGAAGGTATTTGAGTCTGCAGTGGCCAGTCCTTAGTCTGAAAATTATCTCTTGGTCTCTTCTTGGTAATGTGGTAATGTATACTGTAGTATGGTTCTGTTTTCTTGGTAATGTATAGTATGGTTCTGTTTTCTTGGTAATGTATAGTATGGTTCTGTTTTCTTGGTAATGTATAGTATGGTTCTGTTTTCTTGGTAATGTATAGTATGGTTCTGTTTTCTTGGTAATGTATAGTATGGTTCTGTTTTCTTGGTAATGTATAATATGGTTCTGTTTTCTTGGTAATGTATAGTGTGGTTCTGTTTTCATTGTAATGTATAGTATGGTTCTGCAGTATCGGAGTCTGGGTGTTCCTCGTGCCATTTTTCTCTGTAATTATTTCTGATTATTGCTTTTATCTCTTCATATGTAGCCCTGTCTTCTGTTTTATTTTCCTTCCTCCTTCTTTACCAAGTTTACGTGCCTTTTCATTTCCAAACACTTAGCAGTAGGCAGGGATCCACAGTTCTTTTACTTGTTTGAATCCAAAGCTGGCTTTCATTAGAACTTCTGTCAGGCTGTTGTCATGAACAATTATCGTGGATAACCCTCCTTGATTTCCCATTGTTTGATTTTAGAATCTTGCACCAACACATTGGATTTTGTGTTGTGCATGGAATACACAGTTCAACCCCATATTGGTTATAATTTGGGTATAAAGTGTTCCTTTTGTATATAGTAATAACATTTGTTATTTTTCCAGACTGCTAATTCTCCGGCGTTTGGTGTGGCGTTTCCTAACATCTGTTGGTAGCGTTTCTCTATCCTGTTATTGGGTATCTCTTCCGTCACCATGTTGAGTTTTGAGATTTCCCATACCTGTCGTGGTAGCCGATCATCTCCCAATCTACAGACATGACCAAACGATCGTAACTGGGACTGTTCCATCCAGGTCTGTAGTGGGTGGGTTTCGATGCCATGTTGTATCGTCTACTTGCGAACCATACCTTCTTTTTTACTTTGACTACTTTCTTCATATACCTCATTTCTGTATAAACCCCTAGACAATACATCTTGTGTCTTAACATTTAAAAAATGTAATTATGATGCCTGCTACACCTGAATCAAGTACAAGTTACTAAATGCAAGTGTGTTTCTGAAATTGAAATCAAATACTCTTTCAGATTAGTCAGAAAAGCAGAACCAACAATAAAGTATATTACTTAGCTTGGAGAATTAGATGGTAACAAGAACAAAAGATAAAATTAGTTGATATGTTCTTATAAATGACGCTATCCTTTAGACAACTTGGCACACAACTTATTCTTTAGACAACTTGGCACACCATTTATCCTTTAGACAACTTGGCACACAACTTATTCTTTAGACAACTTGGCACACCATTTATCCTTTAGACAACTTGGCACAAGACTCATCCGTTAGATAACTTGGCACAAGACATGAAACAATGAAGCGAGAACTGCAAACCAGGATATCACCATCACCCTTCAGCTCCACAAGGAGCATAGGCCTTCAGCCAACTTAAGCCAGTCTTCTTGTCCCGTGCCATCAGCTCAGTTTTTTCCACGTCTTCTTCATTCCCATCATGTCTGCCTCCAGTTCTTTTTTCCGTGTGTTCCTTGGTTTACCTCTCTTTCCATGGGATTCCATAACAAAGACTGCCTGGTAATGTTATCAACAGGTTTCATCGTAACTTAATCTGTACAGTGATGAGCTATATTTGCGTACTAACGTTACTTAATGTGTACAGTGATGAGCTATATTTGCGTACTAGCATTACTTAATGTGTACAGTGATGAGCTATATTTCCGTACTAGCATTACTTAATGTGTACAGTGATGAGCTATATTTGCGTATTAGCATTACTTAATGTGTACAGTGATGAGCTATATTTGCGTACTAGCGTTACTTAATGTGTCCTTTTTTTCCTTAACTAGCGGCACTTGGGCTTTCAGCCCTTCGGCCCAATGACATGTCATTGCGAGGCTGTGGAACCTGAGGATTTTCCTTCCAACCCGGTCAGGAGCTTCGCTCCTTCCCATCCACAGAGGGTTTATCACAGGAGCCGTTCAGGTTATTCAGTCAAATTTCCGGTCGTAAACATTTCTTCAAACGCTGACGCCCGGGTTTGAACCATGAACACCTGGTCGCCAGTACAACGTCGTAGCCATTAATCCAGCGCCGCTCCCACTTAATGTGTACAGTGATGAGCTATATTTGCGTACTAGCGTTACTTAATCTGTACAGTGATGAGATATATTTGCGTACTAGCGTTACTTAATGTGTACAGTGATGAGCTATATTTGCGTACTAGCGTTACTTAATGTGAACAGTGATGAGCTATATTTGCGTGCTAGCGTTACTTAATGTGTACAGTGATGAGCTATATTTGCGTACTAGCGTTACTTAATGTGTACAGTGATGAGCTATATTTGCGTACTAGCGTTACTTATTCTGTACAGTGATGAGCTATATTTGCGTACTAGCGTTACTTAATCTGTACAGTGATGAGCTATATTTACGTACTAGCGTTACTTAATCTGTACAGTGATGAGCTATATCTGCGTACTAGCGTTACTTAATGTGTACAGTGATGAGCTATATTTGCATACTAGCGTTACTTAATGTGTACAGTGATGAGCTATATTTGCGTACTAGCGTTACTTAATGTGTACAGTGATGAGCTATATTTGCGTACTAGCGTTAATTAATCTGTACAGTGATGAGCTACATTTGCGTACTAGCGTTACTTATTCTGCACAGTGATGAGATATATTTGCGTACTAGCGTTACTTAATCTGTACAGTGATGAGCTATATTTGCGTACTAGCGTTACTTAATCTGTAAAGGGAGGAGCTATAGTTGCGTACTAGCGTTACTTAATCTGTACAGCGATGAGCTATATTAGCGTACTAGCGTTACTTAATGTGTACCCTGATGAGTTACCATATCTACTCGAGGATGAGTCGAGAAATGTATTCCCATTTTTTACCTTAAAAAGATTGCACCCCGACTTATACTTGAGTCACATACACACAAAATTTCATGAAACCAGTCAATGTTACCCCCTCTCCCGCCCTTCCCGACGCATATTGGTATTCTTCAGGTGTAAACATGCTGCATCATTAAATGTTTTTAACAAAATATCTTAAATAATACATTTTAAAAATGGGTTGAAATGGAAGACCACTGGGACGTGTACTTCGATGTCACCCTTGTAAGTCGTTAGGACTAAGGTTATGGTTTAGGATTAGGTTTAAGATAAGGTTTAGGATTCCTAAATGGGTTTTAACTCAGCGGCAAAATTTTTGCTACTTTACTAGAGAATCAATACGAATTCGCGCTTTCCATTTAAAAGGAGTAAAAAATATCGCAACATGTCAGAAATATCGACATTTCTTGTATCTGTAAGCTGCTGTGCCGTTTTATTAGCCGCTTTTCACTGTCTATTCACCAACGCATAAAAATTGCTCAGAAATTACCAGCAGTTTTGGAAGGAAAAAAAGCTAGCTTTTCATAAATTCATCACTGAAGCATCAATTTTTTTTTACTTCGACTTATAATTGGGCCATTACTTTTGACGTCTTTAGGTCCAAAAGTCTATTTTCGGCTTGACGTATTTTCGGATCGACATAAACGCGTGTATTTACGGTATAATTGTATACTAGCGTTACTGAATGCTTACAGTGACGAAGTATATAATCTAATACTGGGGTCGGCAACCACTCGATATTGATCTTCCGGTAGACACAAGAAGATCATTTAGTAGATCTCTATGTGGCGGAGAGGGACAAATATTTTTTTCACTTAGATATATTTGTGTACCTACCATTTTCTTCTAGCACATAAAAGTACGCAATTCTAAAGTTTAAGGGTACTTTCACAACATTCCCAGTAAAAACCTGCTAGCTAGCTTACTGAAATTAACTTTATTCGTAAACTGTATTAGACGGGAAGCGGTCTTTTGTTTAAACTGATGTTGACATTTGGTAAAATATAATTTACTTTGAATTTTACACCGTTTTGTTGCTGGAATTGCAGGAAGCGGATTGTCTGGCCGAGATAAAAGTAACAAGAAGGCTGCATTTATTCTAATTCTAAATACCGGTACTCTGAAACCTGAAAACAGATATGACTTTTTCAGGGTAGATCTTTCGAGAGCTCATTGGTTCTAAAGTAGTGTCACCGGAAGGCCTACTACCGATACGATATCATTATTCGTGCTAATAGTTATCAGTTAGAATAGGAAGAACAGTTACCACGTTTCATGAAATAAAGACTCGAGTTACGCTAATATTATATTGAAACTGAAACTAGTCGAAGCTAGGGTAAGTGGGCAGCCCACCGCTAACTCTTGGGGGGAGTTGTTTAGCAACCGATGACGTAAATCGGAATAGCCAAGACCGTCTATCGGTAAGCATAATGGCACCCAATAAAATAAATAATAAAATCTTAGATTAGCCAACCAAAAGGTGGTAAAATCGCCCACCACTCTCCGATAGCAGGATTTCACAATCTGAAGTCAGTTGATCTAGAGAAGCCAACTTGCACGGACGTAGATTAGTACTCGGGACGGTGCAACCTGGCGCATCTCGTACTACCTACAAAAGTCCTTGGCCATCTAACATCTGGTTTTGAAGCTATCAAGATATCAACTCCGTGTTAAGCAGATAATTTTTACATTATAGTGAATTTTGATTCACGTAAGCACTGCTTCGAGTGACACTTTATTTTTATAACAAAATGTTGTTAGGCCAGAAATGCTTAAATGTCGGAAGATTACCTGAAAACTATAAGTAACAAAACTGAACTCTCAAACATTGATTTAAATAAGTTATAAGAGAGGTAGCAGGTCCACCATCATTTACGCCTAAGTTGGATAAACCTGAGAGGCTTAAAGAAAGAGAATCAGTTGAAATATTTGTACCACATTGGATGGAAGTACGTGGAGGAAAACTATATGTATATTACGACACTACCTTTCTTGAAGATTTTTTAATGCATGCGGATGACTATGTGGATTTGTTTTCAACCCAATAAATTGTTTTCATTGATCCCAGAAGACTTGTTGCATAAATCCTGTTGAAAATTTAGAAGTTATCATTGGATTGAAAGTAAGCTATTGAATGTCACAAAACCTATATCATCTCACAGAGGAATTTGGGAACGAACCTGGTAACTAATATCGTCAAGAATATCTACCTCTGGTGGCGCACCAGTAACTTAACTTGAACGACACAAAATTGAACCTATACTTCTCATAATTCAATCCCAACATATTCCCACTCGGTAACACAAGATCCTTACAACTACTGTGTTGGTTGTCGACCGCTGATCTAACGGAATATAAAACTAAGAACAGAGTTCTTTAAACTGACCTAACATACAGGTAAGAACTTTGTGCCATGACAAGGTATATTTTGTGTAATATATATATGTAATATATATATATATATATATATATATATATATATATATATATATATATATATATATATATATATATATATATATATATATATATATATATATATATATATATATATATATATATATATATATATATATATATATATATATATATATATATATATATATATATATATAATATATATATATATATATATATATATATATATATATATATATATATATATATATATATATATATATATAATATATATATTTATATATATTTTATATATATATATTTATATATATATAATATATATATATATATAATATATATATATATATATATATATATATATATATATATATATATATATATATATATATATATATATATATATATATATATATATATATATATATATATATATATATATATATGCAGGGCCGTAGATACGGGGTGTGGGGGTAGGGAGTAAAACCCCCCCCCCTCCCTTAGGGGGGAAATTATACTGTACAGGTACCAAAATAGTGCATTACAATTAAAAAAAAAATTATATATATATAGTAAATTTACGTAGTGATACATTACTTTTCTCCCATCGCTATATACCATTTGTTCCGTTTTAAAAAAGATGTTATTATAAGCAAAAGTAAAAAAAATTGCAAGCCAGTCTAAGTTTCCAGGGTATACTTTTTTTTTACTTTTTTCGCCAAATATGTTTAGAAATGAGCGAACAAGAACAATAAAACTGTTAAAACATGTAATAAAAATGGTGAAGAATTGTTAAATGAAGAGTAACTGTGAAATGTTAAAAATCGTAAACCAATGGTCACTTTTACTTCTGGTGTTCCAAAACAATGACAGTGACTTTTGCGTCTGAAAACCAAAATCCCAAAATATTAACTTAACGAATGTTAATTTAGTTCATTCATGTTTTTATTTTGGGGTAGACTGAAAGTAAACGAGACGGAGAAGTATACATATTAGTTTTGAAAAGAATTTTAATCTATATTCGAATCTTCCTAATTCTGATTAGTTGTTTGATCTAAATGTTAGTAATGAATAACAGTTCAAAAATCCTGGTAGGGAAATGAATGAAAAGTTCGTAGAATTTGGAACCACAGCAGCTTGAGTCGTTGCCGGAGCTGTTACCCTTAACTGGCTTGGCGCTGCTAGCCTTCATTGGAGCTGGTATTATTCTTCGAAGCTGTTAATATTCCCCGAGGTGGCTTTCACTATTTGAAGCTGTTATCCTTGACTATAGTTATTTTCTCTATTCAGAGTTGTTAACCTTGATTGGAGTGGCTTCCCCTCTTCCATGCAGCTTCTCTACACTACGTAAAAGGTGATTGAAAAGTCACTTCTTATTTTTAAATTGCAATTTCTTCACTCATTTCCAACAAATTTAAATAAAACAAATGTAAAGACAAATAACTGCCATTTTATTGCATAAAATGTGGTGCCACATTAACATCAGAGCTGAACGTGACGTCCTGTTTGATCAACGCACGATTTCAAAGCAGGCGGGAATTTTCGCTTTCTCTTGTAACGTTAATTTATTGGCTATGTTAGATTTTGTTTCTAGGAACTTATTTTCAAATGAAAGTTATTGTTCATTGTTTTAAAATTTGTTTCATATATACTCAGTAGATAGAAGTGAAGTTATAAGAATTTAAAAATAGGACGTCACTGTTCAAGGGCTCTGTATAACTTGAGCTGAAGCTTCATACTGTAAATATTACTCTAAGAATGATAACCCAAACGAGCGAATAACAAAACGTAGTAACTAAAATATTACTCTAAGAATGATAACCCAAACGAGCGAATAACAAAACATAGTAACTAAGTAACTAAAATATTACTCTAAGAATGATAACCCAAACGAGCTAATAACAAAACATAGTAACTAAAATATTACTCTAGGAATGATATTCCAAACGAGCGACTAACATAACATAGTTTAAAAGAAACATGGGTTTTCTCCTAACCCTTAAACCGGGACTTTCTCTCAACCATTGTGTTAAACAGCTTGAGATTTTCGTGCCGTTTGACTCTTCTCTTAGACATAAAACGTTTTACGGTCCTCAGCAAGATCAAATTCAGACAAAGAATTCTGTGAAGGAAATCGGTAAATATTACTGCTACTTATGTGGTTCGTAGTGTTAAAAAAAAAAAAAAAGTAAAGGATACCGTTACACGCCTATTTAAGCATATTTGGAATATGGTGTTAGGCCCATATTTTTTTTACCACTGGCACACTACGGGTGATGTGGTCAGCATCACTCCAGCCGCTTAAACCTTCCCAGACTTGCTCTGTTACCCAATTCACCAGGCTGGGTCGACCCCGGAGCCGTTTGCTGTCTAAAACATCCCACTTCAACTGGGGATCGAACCATGGACCACCGAGCAAGGAAGCTAGTGCACTAGCCACTGCGTTACCGCGTAGTGTAGGTGTCTATAAATTACGTACCTTAGATCAGTGATTCTCAATTGTTTCCGAAATGGGTACAAGGGATGCACGGCAGAATGTTTTATTTTACTTTATCATTCTGTTTTTTAAATCTAATTTATTTATCAGCTGTCCTGTCAGAATGTTTGTTGATTTCTGTTTTTGGTATGTTACTTTAATTAGTTTAATACATGATATACATATATATATATACCTTACTGGGAAAACCTGACATGTCACATTTTTAGAAGAAAAAAAAAGTGCCATAAGCACCTTAAACATATTCCAAAGAAGAGATGGAAATTAAAGTTATATTTGAAATTCATTCGTCTCCAAGGAAATGCAGCATAAAAACAGTCAATCCTTATTTGTGTCACACCGTTTCAGAGTTTAAAATTCAATTTTCTTGCATTTCATTTTTTGTGACATATCAGGTTTTCCCAATGAGGTCGTCATGTATATATCTATGGTTACTGCATGTTTTATACAGTCACCTTCAGAAAACAAAATATCGTCATTTTCAGCATCATCCACATTTCCCTTTGCGCTCCTTACAGGGACATGACACTGACACTACAGCTAGTCCCTGTGAAGGAAGCATGCACCAAGCATTGACATTCTCTTGCAGCGGTAGTTATTGTAATATTGGTTCCTGGATACACCTTAAATATTACCTGGGACAGAACGAGTTAAGTCTGCTGAATAGGGGGGAGAAATGTTTGTGTGTGTGTGTGTGTGTGTGTGTGTGTGTGTGTGTGTGTGTGTGTGTGTGTGTGAGTGTGTGTGAGTGTGTGAGAGAGAGAGTGTGTGTGTGTGTGTGTGTGTGTGTGTGTGTGTGTGTGTGTGTGTGTGTGTGTGTGTGTGTGTGTGTGTGTGTGTGTGTGTGTGTGTGTGTGTGTGTGTGTGATGATAAATTCATGGAAGTCGTCCACGTTTAGCGAGAGTATTTTTAACTTTTCAAGTTTTGGGAGTAGACAAATCGTTGCCTTATCACACTGCTTTATTCCATCTTCACTTCAGCTTTCTATGATAAAAACTCGTAAGTTTTTATTATTACATGCTTTCATTTAACTTGCCTTGTATGTCACTTTCGTGTCACTTTCAAATCTTACAATCGATTTTTCAATCACTTCCAGATGAGCAATAGCTCTGAAACTTGGCATAGTTGTGTATTCACCATTACGATACAATAATCAGTCGTAAAAATAATAAAATTAAAAATAATAATAATTTTTTTTACCGCATCATTTTTTGTACTGTAGGAACATACAAGGGATATAATTCTCGACCGCTCTTTCATCTTCGGTAATTTGAAGATTACCGTTTCTTAGTACAAGTTATCTAGGTAATTTTCAACCTTTTCTGATTATTATTTCATTCTGCTGAGAACATTACGAAATCTTACAGCAGCTACAGCATGTTAGAATACAAAGAGGAGAAAATCATTGAGTATGTCAAAATAAATGAGGTCATGAATGTGCAGTTTCTTTTTTTTTTTTTTTTTGGACGCTGTTCATTTAGTCAATGCTAACGAGTGTTGTATACAATTGGTAGCGATACAAGGGAAGTAATTAAAGTGTGAAACCTACTGTGCTAATGTGGTCCTATTTTTACACGTTTTTATTTAACTTCTCTTGTATGCAAACTGATGATGTCATTAGCGGATCGATTACATTTGACTTAAATTTCAAAAAAAAAAAAAAAAAAAAAAATTACACTAAAAAGAAGAACATAAAAAATAAAATAAAAATATTTTAAACACACGCTTTTAATGCATTAAAAAGCCGAAAATAATTTTTGAAGGAATTTTAAGCTTGCAGTAAAAAAAATGTAACATCAAATTGACAAAATATATGATAAGCACTTAAGCGTCCCACGCTTTTTGTCAATTTGATGTTACATTTTTTGACTGCAAGCTATAAACTCCTTGAAAAATTATTTTCGGCTTTTTGGTGCATTAAAAGCATGTGTTTAAATTATTTTTTAATATATTTTTAATAAGGGTTATTAGTTGAAAAATAGGATATATCACATTAAAATGAAATTTTGCATGATTCTCCAAACTGTTAACTGTAAGATACTGTGTATGATAACAAATTAAACTATCTGATGTCGTTGTAAGACCTCAGGTCAATTGTGGCTTAAAATAGAGATGGGTTAAAGCAGTACTAATTTAAAATACCATTGATGTTTTGTGACAAGTTTCCCCTTTCAAATAGCTTGATGATCATAGTTGTTGCTGCTTATCACCTATTTCGTTTTGTTATTTGATTTTAGGACCTTGCACAAAACGTTAGATTTTGTTTTACACAGGGTATACCCGGTTCAACCCGATATGGGTTATAATTTGGGTATATTGTGTTCCTTTTTCGATATGTGTTATGTGTAAAAATCATAACAGGCTCTATCGCACTCGACAGGGTTTGTGTACTCATTTATTTGTTGATAAGCGTTGCCCAGACTATCACGGAAGTACGTCAGATAGTCTGCTGTTTTCGAGCAGACGATCCTTTGCCGGCTTTAGGTCGAAGATTCGATCTTAAGTCGGTCTCTTTCGCTGTGTATTCTCCGTGTGAGAAAGACGTGTTTTGGACGAGCTCCAGATAGTGTACTCTTGTTATAGAGTTTTATCATTTATATCAGCTAGGTCGTCCTACAGTTGGAGCCTAAGCTTGATGGTATTTAAACGGACACGTCATTGCTGAAAGGAGAGGAATGTGTGTGGAACTATATATTAAATATTTCAGCAATATGCCTCTGACATTGTTTCCGTAGTCTACGTGACTATAGACTGATCTTATGGAATGGTGTCACATAGGTTTTATGATCATTAAATTGCCTATATCTTCTTCTTTTTCTGTCACCCGTATCCTCTATTTTTATTATCACTCTTTACCTTTTTTTTCCCTGCGTTTTTCGCATTCGTTCGTTTGCGACTATAGACATTGCTATTTTCCCATTCTAACGTTTACCTATTTCTTTTCTCAAAACTGAGAACGCAGTTATGACGTAACGTGGCAGTCTCTACAGAGACGGGAGAGTGTTAAATGCATTTCTATTTGCATTAGATGTCAGGACACGAAACTGTGACTTTCGCTTATCTCAGACATACAAGCAGACTATGTCTGCACTTTCAGCTGACAGGCGCAGCTTCTTCGGCTGAGCGCTCAGGAAAAGCGCAATAACTGACACCTCTACGGTGCAGTTCGAGACATTTGTCTGGAAATATCACCTGACACGACACTCATTGTGGGCCATGGTCAGCGTGAGGTGCGAAAACTGCCCCTGCATTGCAGACAAGTTGTCTACATTTGCATCTGACACTTAGCGCTACGGCCGTTTCTTAGACGGAGGTGTCAGAGACGCAGAGTGTCAGTTTTCGACAGCCTCTTGGTGTTAAACGTAAAGTGTTATAGACGGAAAGGGGGATTATTTCGGTTTGGCAAAATAAAAGTTTACCTCTTTGTCTGGTAATAGATATAACCAGAGTTTGAAACTAGATTTTAATTCTCGCTCCTAAATTCGCAGTAGACAGGACGTTTCGTGCAAAGAGAATAAGCTGTATAGCGAAGTCTTAGTTTGTTCTTGGCAAAAATTTTGCCGAACTTCTAGACTACCAATAAATATAAGCATATAATTCCAAAGTTGTGCGATCGCCTGTAAATTCTGTGTGGAGGTAAAATATTATACATAATATCTAGTATTTTGTGAAGTGTTTAAAGTGTTAAATCGCTTATTTTATTTCACTAGTTAGATTTGGTGCAGAGCGCTTAATACATAAGTCTGTATTATTTTCTAGTGACGTGTTTCAGTGGAAAGCCGAATAAATTATAATTTCTAGCTTAAACAACAATGTAGCTATAATGAATTTAATTTTACTGCTAAATAATCAGACGAGAACATATTTTTCTAAACTAACTTATAAATGCTAGAAGCCTCATGAGTGTTGACGGAATCCGTACGTATTCCTAATTCATGAGGATTGATGATTTTTTTTTAAATATAACTTATTCCACGGGAAGGGTTAAACTATAAGACAAGCTATACGCTTGCAGTTTAAAAATGTAAGTTATATTGAGTACATGTGGTGAAGTGGGATGTTATAAATATTTATAGGGGACTTAGTGTACTGACTGAGATCAGCTGTGAAGGTATCTATATCTATTAAGAGTAGTGTATTATAGATAACCTTACTTGCTACCACATATCTATATATCTCAGTCAGAATTATTCTGGAATAGTGTGATGACTACGTTATGTGTCTAGGGTATGTGTATGATGAAGTGTAAGTCACAACAACAGACAGATAAACAATTTAATTTAATCCACTACTCTTGACAACACTGTGACACTCACATACATATAACACTCTATGAGAATATCTTAAGGAGTCACTGATAACTTTTCAAATAACAATATGTATTCATGGTTATCATAAGGGTATATGTGTCCTGATTCAAATACAAAGGAACCAGGAATCACAATCAATTTTAATTACAAGTATATGTACAGACTTTATCAATATGAATATTGTAGTGACATATATTATTAAAATATCCTATGTGTGTCAGTTGTGTAGTGGTAATATGAGGTAATACTGGTTTTGTTTTGTTCAAGCTCTGTTGGTATTTGTCATCATGACTTCAATAGTTTGTCTTTTGGGACTATTATTGGAGATGTTCTCAGTTCCTGATATTAAGACAATTAAATTCCCCTCTGAATGTTATTTTTACAAAGTCATTTCAAGATGAGGGGACATAATGTTGAGCTCAGCTGGCCAAATCAGCTTATCTTGCGTGATGGCGGCAGGAAAGGACTCCTCTGCTCGAATTCTCCTCTGGGCTCTGGAGACACCTCACTGATAGCTAATTGAACCAAGGAGTATGCTGTCCGACTCTGGATTCAGCAAAGCTCTGACCAGGTGCTGCTCAGTACCATCAAGACCACGGTCCCTGAAAACAAGAAGGATGTACCTTCTACTTCATAACTAATTGATACTCTAGTTCTACACAGAGCACAATACATCACAAACATTGAGTTCAGAGCGTTAGGCCAACTGTCAGCTTCATCTGAAATACTTTATACCAGTATTTACCTCCTTAATGGTTACCACGCCTCTGCACTTCCAGCATTATTTCTTTCTAGTCAATCATCCAGGTGTCAGTGTACTATTTGGCCATTCCATGCCGTTTTACTTCCCTCCGACACCCTCTGTTCAGGCTGGAGCATTATAGGCTTTATCTCCTGTTTGCCACTGAACTACACATATATATACAGGCATAAATTAACAATTTACATTCAATTTTCATTAAAAGATACTGAATGGTTCAAGCTTACCACAATTTCATGGAAATAAACACAGATACGTTGATTAGCAATGAATTCTGGCACAATTACTGGCACAAATTCCCATCTGCTTATGTTCCAGGCCTTTATCTAGCAAAAATATGAGCTGGCTTCAACGCACTGTGGCTTTATCAAGCTTATTTAAACAAGTGGTCTCGAACTAACGCTCCTAAGTGAGTATATCAGCGAGTCTAGCCAATGAGGCCACGTTTCGACAAGTGTTTGAAAAAAAATGTTACCTTCCTACGTCTCCCTAACAACCAAGATAGTATTTATAGCCCGACCAATCGTGGTTAGTCTTTCATTTGTTGCGCTCCAATCAATTTGGAGTTTACATGGTAGGCTATTTATGTAACGTAAGGTTTTTTCAAACACGTTATAAAAAAAAATTGTATGAGCAGAAATGATTCCATGCTGTCAGGCATCCCCACTATTTTATTTTGGGTATAATTTATTAATTCCTGGACTATTTGCGTAACGTTTTACATATTCTTTGGCAGCAAGCCCTAAGGAACCCAAATATACAAATTTAAAAGAGCTACGTGGCTGCGTTCAAAATATGTATTTTCTACCTCCTGTTTCGAAGATGTGCTGTCTGGGTACTGTTATGTTTTCAACCGTAAACCCATCTATTGTTATCTTTCCTAATAAGCGTTTTTTGTGATTTTAAAACCTAACTCTGGGAAGGGTAGTGAATTTATCACTGTCCGTCTGAAAAAAAGTTAGTGCATGTAGTCTTACACGCGCGATGGCAGCATTTGTGTATCGCGCGACGCGTGTTGCATGCGTTCCTGATTTTCAGCCCTCCCTTCTCGCTATCCTTTAGTCCATCTGTCTTTTGATCTTGGTAACATAGTGTAGAAAAAGACATGAATGGAATTTAAAATTTAGGTCAACTTGCATATTTCAAGGTTTTTCTTAGAAAGGCAGCACATTTTATTGTGTGTTTTGGAAACGCGTGTATGTTGCAGAAGGCCTTTAATATCAACGTGAAACGTTACAATTTGCATACGCAGTAGAAAACAAGGGGATTTCGAGTACAGTCATTGTGACAGCACTGTTATTTTTCCATTGCTCTTCTCTTTATTAATTTTATTTGTTAGGCTTCATATTTACCTAATAATTTATATATGTGGATTAGAATATTCCACGACAGTACATAATATGTAAAATATTTCATATGTATTTTTCTTTATTCAGTGAATACTGTGGTACCCAAACTTTGCCAGCGTTCTAGTACGTGAAAATTATCTGTGAAGAACTTAAGCACTTTCATTACATGAACTGTAACAGTTAAATGAAGTAAAAGGCCTATCGTGCCAGAAATGATTCTTCCAGAATAACACTTAAGTACATGTAGATCAGCCCGCTGTGGCAAGCAAAATATCAATAACATCCCGACAGAGTTTTGACTAGTAGTGTGGTGACCAAATATAGTCATATACTGAGATAAGGCACTCAACCTGACATTATTCATTTTTTTTAAACCTACGCTAGTGACACTGTGCTCCGCTAACTTTCATGCCTGGACAAATTTTATGTGACTTAAACAGACATCCGAAAAATAAGAACACCCAAGGAATTGTTCCCTGAGACAGAGAATTCAGTACGTCTTTTTGGAACTGGGGATTGTTTGGTCGAGACTGCATTTACGGGTCTGTGTGAAGGTCCTAGAAAAAATTATGTTCCCAGAGGCAGCGATCAAAGCTGTAAGTATAAATGTGCGCAAGTGGCCACGGCTGAATGAATAGAGTGAACGCAGGTATGAGTGTTATTGTTACCGTTGTATTTTGGCACCTATTTGCTGTCATAACTTTCTTCATGCAAGTTTGTTTTGCTAACAATATTTTCCCTTAAACTAGATTATAGTATCAGGTCTGTTCATACCTTAAACGGGGAAAACTCTTAGACTCAAACATATGTATCTGGGACTCTTTGTGCTATCATCTTTCTCCTAACGGGACTGTGGGCTATCCATCGAGGGAAGATCATAACTGTGGGTCTACCAGTTCTTGTAGCATTCCTTGATTTGTTTATGACTTTGTGTATATGCCTTTTTGATGTAATTTTACATGTTGTGACGTAAGTTTACAATGATAAATAAACTTAACAATAAATTAATCAGCATGTTGGTCAGCTCGTTCTAAATATCTATATAATCATTTGTTATAGTTTCCCACGTCTGTGTGTCTACCTGTCGTCACTTGAATGTGCGTGCACGTGAGTGGATATATATATATTTAATGTATATGTGTTAGACTGTCTGACTACTCTAGATCTGTCGTAGAAGATAGGGGAGAGAGATTGAGATTTCTCGCTCTCAGAGACAGCCTCTATCACTATTCTACCACCTCACTCGTGGAAATCTATTTTGTATTTTCTATCTCACACTGTGACTTTCACTCATTCCAACCTATTCAGAAGGGACCAACCCAAGTCTTAATTCTCCTATCAAAAATCTACGGCAACTGGCTTGAGATTGCCATTGACTATTTTATGGATGCCTTCAATTAGGAGCTGCGTCGTGTAATAAACTAAATGTTGTCTAAACGTCAACCAGGCATTATGGAGTTTTCTACTGTTGAAGACTAGCCTTACGTTTTGAAGACTGTTTAAAAAGTTGGACTGAAAGGCCTAATGAAAATTATACCCTAGACAGGCTGGACACTAAAATCCAGCTACTGAGGACTCTAAATGAACTCGGGAAGGGAAGATAGATCTAAACCATCTAACAGATGAAATTATCCCTCTACAATATAGTACACTACATTTGCTGTTTCCCAGACTACAAATTCTCTGGCGTGGCGTTTTCTAAGATCTGTTGGTGGTGTATCTCTTCCCTGTTCTTGAGTATAACTCCCGTCACCTTGTTGAGTTTTGAGATGTGTGTACCTTGATTAATTGTATGTTACCTTCTTATTTACTGCCCTTAAGAGTATCTCACGTATTTCTATTGGTTTTGCTTTGTAATGTTTGATAAATTATCTGACTTTTTGTACTGAACATGTGTGGGGAATATGGGACGTTCCCGGAATGCTTCCACAGCCAGCACCAGACGTAGATATTATGCTGATAGACATGCATGCGACCAATGCAGGAAAGCCAAAGAGGTCAAAAATTACAAGGAAATAAATTTGAACAGAAAGTGTGCAAACTGTGGTGGAAAGCACAGTGCTAGATTCTCAGGGTGCCCAGTACATCGACCCATGTAGTTCCCGGCAGTCTCTGAAGAGGCAAAGAAAGAATGGGTTTACCGCCAGCACATGCAAGTTGTACAAGGCGACCAATATGAGGTTTTTGCATGGGGATGGTACCTGCATTATGTAAAACAAATTGTCGCACAAATCACCTCGGCAACAACGTGTCAATACTTTATGCAGTTCTCCTGTGGGACCAAGTGCAGTGGTAGCTTCATGCTGCATAGGAGAGCAGAAAAAAATGGTGATGGTGACATGTATCAGTTGCTAACAGCGGAGATTCTTTTTAGTACAAAGGTGCATTTTTAAGCACTTATTTATAAAACATGTTTACCACGCGAATGTATATATATGTTGGTTTTTTTTTTTTTTTTTTGGGGGGGGGGGGGGGGGGGGGGGGTGTCAAACATATATCTTTATGATAAGTTCTGGCGAAACACATAAGACGTACACAATGTTTGTGATAAGCTCTGGTGAAACACGAAAGACACACAATGTTTGTGAAAAGCTCTGGTGAAAACAAGAAGCATACACAATGTTTGTGATAGGCTCTTGTGAAACACGAAAGACTTACAAAATGTTGATAACGACGTAGCTCTTATGGCTGAGCAAAAAATGGTAGAGAAACATGCAAAAATTCTCCAGAAGTTGGGTGCAGTAGTCTATCATCTGTTTGTACATCTGCGTGGAAACAGTTCTTAGAAAATTAGTTAACGAAATGTAACTTTAAAAAAAATATTAAAAAAATTAACTCATGATATTGACTAACGGTAGTGATCAGTACATCCGGGCACATTTTCTTACCACTTCATATTCTCCATTCAGCTTCCGATTGGCAAAATGGTTAGAGCACTGGCCTCTCTAGGTGCCATCTCGCTCCAGTCTTCTCAGCTGCTAATGTGTACCTGACTATTCTCTTGAGTTAGGGAAGGCAAAGGCAGCGAGGAGGGGAACTGATCACCCCACCTCTGAACCTAGTATAGTGAGGTCTCTAACATATCACTCCTCTACGGCAGTATGTCCTATGAGACTACCTTTATCTTTTTTTTTAAATTCTTCATTCTTTAACAGAACAGTCTGGAACAAGTCAAGAGCTACGTATATCTTGGTCATATAATAACAGAAGATGGGAGATGTCAAACAGAAATCAACAAGAGAATAGGAATGGCCAAAGCTACATTCAACAACATGAAACATATACTGACATCTAAACAGTAAACTCACAAATTAAAACTGAGAATCATAAAGTGTTATATATATTCTGCATTTCTGTATGGTGTAGAAACATAGACGATGAATAAGCATTCGGAAGAAAGAATTGAGACTCTTGAAATGTGGATATATAGAAGAATGGGGCGTATCTCATGGAAAGAGAAGAAAACAAATAAGGAGGTTCTACAAGATCTAGGTATGAAAAGAGAACTAATGAGGGAGATCAAAGTTTGGCAGCTAAAATACTTTGGCCACATAAAAAGGCATAACACCTTGCAGAAGACCATAAAAGAAGGCAGAGTTGAAGGCAAACGTGCAAGGGGAAGACAGCGCTATAAGTGGGAAGATGACATCAAGAGATGGACAGGAAAGCGTCTATCAGAGTGCAGCACCAAGACAAGAGACAGAAGACGTTGGAGATCCATTACAGCCAACCTTCGTTGTGGAGATGGCAGCTGATGACGATGATGAATTTGTGATTATTTTGGGATTGAAAATTGAACCAGAAATAAAGAAACTAGGGCGGGGATTGATTTTTAAGATATTAATCGATTAATATAAGTTCTGTAATAGAAGATTAATCGATAAATTTCGAATAATTTGACAAATTTAAAAAAAAATCACAAATAACATTATTGTTTTAATCACTAAAGACTTTATTTATTTTACTTGTTATAAGGCAAGATCGTCCTGAAAATATAAAGAAAATACTGAAAAGTTACAACTAAACAATTTACTATTATTAACCATACTTCCCAAATTCCATGTCACAGACCTCTAGAATAGCCAATGATCTAGCGTTTAAGCAAAAAAAAAAAAAAAAATAAACATTGCTAACTGTCGTGATTTTTTTTTATATGTGACAGCGCCATCTTGAGGTCTGTCGTTCTCGGCGCTGGCCCCATCTGGGCAGTCATGTTGTCTATGTGGTTTAGTGCCTTTTGATCACGTTATCTTCAAGCAGATTTATTACAAGGCCATAATAAGCCTACGAATTAGCTGTGTTTTTGCTCTAGTTGTGTAAATCTGTGTTTTCATGCATTCTGGAGCAATAATGGCGTGTGTTATCTGTGTGGCGCAGATTAATGCGCGTAAGCGCGCAGTAAATTGAGTGGTTAGGCCAGGGCTTATAAAAAGGGGTAGCACTGTCACAGATACAGGAGAGCAAAAAGACAAAAGCAACAGAAACTAGTAGCGTAGATGGTAAATATGTGAGAATAAAGGTGTAAGAAATAGATTTTCACGAGGGAATAGTGTAAGAGGAAGATCAGTCTCTGGAGTGAGTAGTTCCTCTAGTCCAGCCTATCTATACGACTATATTTTAATATCAGACGACCTTTCTCTCCCTATATGAAATATAAGTTACACTACACACCCACACACACACACACAATTATGTGACAACAAGACACACAAAACGTGAAAAACTATGGATAATTGAAGGTTAAGGCGGCCGGCGTATGCCGTACCCCTCGTGTGCCGACGGTCAAGATAATATGGGCCTAACACCATATGGGTCTGACCGGCACAGTAAATTAAGTTTTTTTTTTTTTGTTAGTTTATTATCACTTAAACTTTACAGCATCAAAACATATACAAATCAATATATTCATGTTTACACACATAGGAAAATAACCCAATAAGTGCCCTCCCCCCAGTTGAGAAAAGATCTCAAAAGAAGTTAATAACCCAAAAGGTCAAAGATTAACACTAGGGTATAGAATAGACAGTAAAGAAAAAGAACAAAGTTCCTACTTAAGCTATCCAGTAAAGTACTTAGGTTAGCGAAATAAAAAAAAAATAGTATGGTTAGTACAATGATTGTAACAAAGGAAACTATTTACTCTCTCTCTCTGTCTCTCACTCTGTCATCTGTGGCCACAAACACGCTTGCTTACCTAATACTGGTGCAGTTATCCCTTGGAAAATTATTATAGTCTGAACATATATTGTCAGTTGGGTTGCCAAATCCGGCCCCAGACCAGCCTTGGTATCTAGTAATAATTACAAGGTGGTCGCCAAAGTTGGTGGGTTTAATTTTTCCTGGATGAATCCTGTGTCACCGCATATAGTTACTGAAGCAAGACGTTCTCGGGACGTTCACAGTTACAAAAAATAAAAGTAGTTCCTGTATTGTCTAGCCTCTGGTTGCTCAGACAAAAAAAATGTTACGACATGTAAAAAAAACTGATAATCGATGGTTAATCCTATCGGCTGACTTTATGATGAGTGCCGATTTTGAAACAGCACAACTGTCTGAATAAATCCAGTGCTGTGTCTGTCAAAGGTCAGGAATATATGTTCTTTCGTGTGCCCAGTGGGCTGGAAAATTTTGGTAAAATAATTCTGGGTAAGGTACCGTCCAGTTACAATTAATCTTATTGTTTATATTTGGTCTCTCTCTCTGAATGCAGAAAGAGGACCGAACAGGTCCAAAAATCGAAGACCCAATAATAATAAGAATGTTACTGGTGATATTAGACCGCTGGCAGCTGGTTTTTGATTGAGTGCTAGATAAGGAAGAAAAGAACATTAAAAAAAACTGCTACTATCCTGTCCGTAAGTTTTCCGCTATGGCATGTCGGGAAAGAAGGGTATGTGCCCTCCCCCGTATTGCCTGCGAGAAAGTGAACAGCGCACAAAGTCCTTTATTCAATTTATCTATACGCGCACTTTAACAAAATCTGCCTGTCACTACTAGCTATTTGTCAGCGTCTGTTGTTTAGTCACATAACAATTACTCTAGTCACTATTTTAATTTCACACAATGAAATATAATGTGAATTCTATTCGGTCACTGATCCGTCACACTTAATAATCTCAGTCAGCTAAGCCGTATCTTCTTGTGTAAGAAAAAAAAAGGGGTATTTGAAATTACATTACTCTGAACGACTGGCAAGAAATATCTATGCGTTAGGTTATTTCACTGGTTTTAAACGCTAGGGAATTATATTTAATAAAATGGTAAACCTAACACATTTTTAACACTTAAGCACAATTTCTATTACCACAAATCAGAAAATTAAATCCCCACGGGACAATTTAACACATCCAGCGAAGAAATGGTTCTAGTCCTACGTGCTTAGATTATCCAAGAAATTTCTGAGCGACTCTAATACTGAGTTTGAGAGAGCGCTGTATATATACAGATTTGAGTGTTATTATCGCGAGAATGTGAATTTTCACACTTCTCGTGAATAGCAGAAATTCAGGAAACTATTCCCCCCCCATCCCACCCCCGATCAAAAATCCTCGGTCACTCTGTTAGCCGTTGCCAATCGACAACAAAGGCTTACTCGTGTTCCCGTTTTCCTCCCGAGATTTTTGTTCGCTTCTAATATCAAACGATTATCTCCCTGTATGTATAAATATCAAACAGGTACGTCGGGAAAATTTCTGCCCGCGTTTCCACATCAAAGAAACCGCTGATCTCCCGCGTGCTTCTGTTTGTCAACCATGATGATGGCATATCAGCTCGCGTGAGAATTCAGGTAAGATAATCATGGCTCGCTGACTTTTATCTGGCAGGTCACGAACTAGCTAATTTGTCTGTTTGTAAACACTCATTAGCGCATGTAAGACAGGAAAATAGGCGTGGCTTCAAAAGTGAGTCAACAGACAGCGAATTGCGTGATTTCGCCTTCGCAAAACATAAACGCTAATTGAGGCAGCAAAGATGGTCGGATTTCTGAGGCCATATTTACATTTCCACGTCACACTAACAATGGAGTAATTGGTTAAAACTTGTTTTATCAATTAATCCATAAAAAAATTATAACCGATTAATCGATAAATTAATCGTAAAAGATCCCAGCCCTAAAAAAAAACCAATTTAAGTACATGAGTACAAATCCAGGGATAAGAATAGCAGCAATATTACAGATAAGCAACCAAGTATTCATCTAATGAAATTAACCTCTAAGGCATCAATGGAATGTAAAAAATAGGAGGTGCATAGAGACTGTTAATTAAAGTCTAACGCGGATATCCAGAAGTTGGCGGGAATAGCAGCATCGCCTTTCAGCACCCTATGGAGCATATGCCTTCAATAAGTTAACGCCAAATCTTCCTGTCCTGTGCCATCCTGTCAAGATCTTTCTGTGTCTTCTTTATCCCTTGAAAGTCTGACAGCAGTCTGGAGTCTTCTCGTTTTTCTCTGGACCGCGTCATAATCCTCATTCATAGAAAACCCTCATCAGTCTTGGATCATTATTTCATCATCTTACGGAGCATAGAGCCCCCCACTGCTGCTGATCCCTTTGCAGGAAGCCTGCACGCAGCATTCTCACGGGGGTGGTTTCTATAGGAATTCGTTTGAGGTTGCCAGCCTCATGCACAACCTCATATTAGTTGCCTTGTACGACATGCTTAAGGGAGCATTATGCCTATTGTTTCTTTATATCATACGAGACCCCCCCCCCCCCCGTGACCTACACGCAGCAACATGTACATTATCACCCTTCAGCTCTCCAAGGAACACAGGCCTTCAACAAACGTAAGCCAAGTCTCCTTGTCACGTGCCATCTGCTCAACGTCTTTCCATGTCATCTTCATGTCCTTCATGTCTGTCTCCAGTTCTGTTCTCCGTGTGTTCCTTGGTCTCCCTCTACTACCCCTCCTACAGCACGTGCATGAGATTCGGTATATATGCCCCCCCCCCCCCCCCCTTTTCCCCCAAGAAAGCTAAATACATTTTCTCTTGCCTGGTGTGTGACGGGCATTGCAAAACATTGACAATGATTAGAAAACAACAAATTTTATTTTTAAAGAAAATCAAACATTCTATTTTCCTGCTGTCTTACTTCTTGGTCGTATTCGCTTCATAGCCGCCTTGCTCAGCCTGCAGTCGCATATATCGAGTATGATCACACCACAGCCAGCAACAACCTATTCTACTACCATCCACTATCGCCATCAACACCCCTGCCACCATCACCTCTGCCTCAACCACTTCAGAAACACCAGTAAAAGTAACAGCAGACTTTGCATTGACCAACAAACAGTAATACACTTCCTGCATCCTCTTCTCACCTGTCCAGTGCTGTTTCCCTCCTCCCGGAAGGCGCTGTAAGATCTCCAGGTCAGCACTCACTTGTGGACGGCCCCTAAGTCACTGCAGCCGACTGTGGGAAGGGGACACTGAAAAAACATGAAAAGTGGTAATCATCATCATCATCTTCAATATCATCACCGGTGAGCACAGGTCTTCAATAAAAACGTGCCCAGTCCTCATGTTCTGTGCCATCCGTTCAATGCCTTTCCTTGTCGTTCTTATCATTTTCATGTCTTGTCTCCAGCTATCTTCTTCACCTATTATTTGGCCTCCCTCTATATTTCTTACCCTTGTGATTCCAGAACAGAGACAACCTTGTTATACTATCATATGGTTTTCTTAATGTGTGTCTTATCTAGAGCTAGCGTATTCTCCTTATCTCTTGTTCCAGTGATCTTTGTTTAGTTCTCTTCTTCCACATTAGTGATCTGGTCATACCATTTCAATCCTTCTATTTGGGGGTAAGCACCCATTTCGTAAAGGTGTTTTTTTTTTAAATCTCCATTTCTATAGCGACTTCACTGGCGTATTTTAGGAATTTTATTCTGGGGTGGGTCAATCGGGTGGGAGCAGAGCTGGATTAAGCCATAAGAGGGCCTCTAGTATATATTAGTCTTATTAATAAACTGGTATGTTAGTTTTTTAGCATTGATTACCTCTTTTATTAGAAATTATCTTTTTTTATTAATGTTTATTCGTACGGTATTATGTTTTGTTATTATTAAGATAACCACAATAAACACATTTTATTGAAACATTTTTCTTGATTTTCTTTCAACAATTTCTTTAATAACTGAATTTTTTTTTTTTTTAAGAGCGTTATGAATGCAATTGCAAAGTGCAAACTTTTTCTCTTTGTACATAAATATATGTATTTTTTTTTTTTACCTTATGCACGGGCCCTTAAAAGCTCCGGGTCCATTAGGCTTCAGCTTATTTAAACTAATGGATAATCCAGCCCGAGGTGGGAGGCGCCTACCCGGGGGTTCAATCTTGGAAGCCCCCACAGCGATAAAACACTTTATTTTAATACCTTTTAAATCAAGGGTAGGCAAGCTGGCTCGATCGTGCTTACCAGTAGATCCCTGTGACGAAATGGACAACCTCTTCACGATCTTGGTTTCACTCCGACAGTATCGGTACATTTGTGTTACTGAATTTTATTATTTGCTCTCAATTGTCGCACTTTTCTTTCTTCCTTTCTTTTTTTCTGCTTGTGTGGCAAATATTTTGTAGGTGCAACCATTTGTTGACACTCCTCTCTATGATGTCACCTGTTTGTTACCCGGTCACCCTAGCTTGCGGTGAGCAACTGAGATAAGATAGTCGCCGGCGTGTTTAGATTGAACCGCTGATAAGACGACTCGTTTGGTAACCCAGATGGGCAGACAGGGAGTTTTTACGTACTCATAACGAGATTACTGTCTGTGTGACACATGTGGGCAGACAAGTGTGACATAATCGCTTCCGGGCCGACTTGTTATGACAACATTACTTTCTAATAAAGTAATAAGTATTACAGCTTACACATGTTGTCATGTGAGTTCCCCGAACTGTCTGTAAGTTTGTACACAAGAGCATCAGACATTATATTACCATATATGGGAGAGTTGACCTCAGCTTTACGTTCAAAATTATGGAGCCGCGGTAGCATAGGGGTTATTGCGCTGGCTTCCTAGCTCAGTGGTCTATGGTTCGATCCCCAGATGAGGTTGGATTATTTTAGGCCGCAAATGGCTCCTGGGTCGACCCAGCCCCAAATGGGTACCAGAGCAACTCTGGGAAGGTTAAGGCGGCCGGCGTGATGCTGACAACATCACCCCTAGTGTGCTGACGGTCGAGAAAATATGGGCCTAACACCATATTCCCAATATGCCTCAATCATCATCTCATCATCTCAACCCATAACCCGTCATGGGTCGTAGGGGTGCCATGGTGGAAGCATCAGCAGACAGGGTCCTCCACTGCTCTCTATTCTCAGCAATGCGTACAAGTGTGGAGAAACCGTGTCCTGCCCATTCTTTGATGTTATCAGCCCAGGATTTTCTTTGCCTTCCTCTTCTCCGTTTACCTTCGACTGTTCCCTGGAGGATCGTTTTCGAAAGGGAGTCATGACGAGTTACATGCCCAAACCAGGCAAGCTTTCGACGTTTCACTGTTGACAAAAGTGGTTCTTGATGGCCTGCATAGGTGTTTATCTTCTCTCTAACATAGACATTTGTTTTGTGCTCTTTATAGCAAATGCGGGGAGCCGCGCTAGCGTAGTGGTTACAACACCGCTCTGGCGACCGGGTGATTCAGGATCAAACCCGGGCGACGGCATTTGAGGATTTTTCGTCGACCGGGAATTGGACTGGATTAACTCGAGACCTGGCGAGTACATTTGAAGGAGTGTCGTCGACCAGGGATTGGCGGCTCCTGAGCCGACCCAGCTCTAATGGGTACCTCCGAAATCGGCGAGTATCTGCCTGAATGGCGAGGGACACCTGTCTCTGTACAAGAAAAAGGGATACTCACGTAAAATCAATGTCAGGTTAGACATTAACAATAACCTGAGATTTCGCCTCGAGTATTAGCGGGCGTACGAAAAAAAAAAAATAAAAAAAAATAAAAAAAAATAGCAAATGCGCAAAATTCTTCTATAACATTTATGCTCGAAAGCCTGAATCCTTCGCTCCGTATCTGCAGTGAGTGTCCAGCCCTCACACCCATACAAGAGAATAGATAATACAAGTGATTTGTATAATTTGATCTTCACCGGAAAACTGATGTTACTTTTCCAGATCACATTCAACCTTGTCATGGCAGCTGAGGCCATCTCAAGTCTTGTCTTGATTTCTTTATTTGATCTTCCATCACTACATATAGTGGACCCGAGATATTTAAAGGTGTTAACTTCTTCTAACGTTTGCCCATTTAACGTAATGTTGGTCGGAACATGTTTCTTATGGCTATTCACCAATATCTTGCTTTTTTCTATATTAATTTCCATCCCATATGTTCTTGTTACTTTCTCCAGTCTAGAGGTAAGGTCTTGAAGTTCTGATTCTGTTCCAGCTATCAGATCAATATCATCAGCAAAACGTAGATTACACAGAGGTCGGCCTCCAATCGATATGGTTGATTTATAATCGTAGAGAGCCTCCTGCATAATATGTTCTAGATAAATGTTAAAGAGCACTGGTGACAGGATACATCCCTGGCGAACTCCTACAGTTGTTTTGAAAAATTCTCCAATGTCATTGCTTGCAAAAACAGCACTGCTCGCGTCCTTGTATAGTGCTTCAATGATATCTATGATGTTGGTATCAAAATTGAATTTTCTCATTATTTGCCATAAACCTTCATGCCAGACTCGATCGAAGGCTTTTGTGAAATCGATGAAGTTATGGTATAAATCATGTTGATGCTGGAGATGTTTTTCGATCAGTAATCTAATATTGAAGATTTGTTCTGAGGTACTTCTTTTTGGTCTAAAGCCAGCCTGTTCCTCTGACAAGATTTCTTCTGATTTCTGTTTTATTCTGTTCAAAAATATCCTTAACATCACCTTACTTGGATGACTAATAAGGCTAATGGTTCTGTAGTTCTTGCACATTTTTAGATTTCCTTTCTTTGGAAGCGGTATTACTAATGACTGCGTCCATTCTTTTGGCCATTTTTTTGTACTCCATATCTTCTGGCAAATTGTTGTCATGATTTTTACTATATCTGGTCCTCCATATTTCAAGAGCTCTGCTGGTATATTATCCACACCCGGTGACTTCCCTCCTTTCATCGAACATATAGCCTCTTCCACTTCTTCCCGTAATATTGCTGCATTTCCGAGTTCTCTGTTTTCGCACTTAATGTTGTTTAATATGCCTAAGTCAGTGTCAAGTTTACAGTTATATAATTCTTTACAATATTCTGTCCACCTTCTCATTACAGCTGTTTTTTCATTGAGCAGAGCCCCATTGCTATCTTCTATGACAGTTACCCTGGGCTGTTGGGGTTTTGATAGTCTTCTTAATGTGTCAAAAACTGCCTTGCTGTTACCTCAATAGGGCGTGTAACGGGATCCTTTTGCGTTCAAAATTATCCGATGTCGGGATATTTTTGAAATCATCACACCCTATCCGATTGATTTGAAATGATTTGATCTTTCTGATTAGATTCATAACAACAATGCGTGGGACGATAGGAATATAGACTGACCATTTCGCAGTTTTATTTCACTGTGAATTTCACGGTCGCCAAGATAACATCAGACCTAGCCAGAGTCAAGACGAGATTCATAATTCCTTTTTGTTAACCGGACATTTTATTGGAGGAAAAAAAAAGACTTACAAAGCACAGGAAATCTCTACATTTTAATAAGGAACACAGGGACTAGGAAACTGAAGAAACACATGGAGTCAGAGAGGGAATCTATTGTCAAATTAAAGACACCCCAGACACGTGTAAGAGACCGACTAGTCTCTTTTATTCATCTGAGCAACAAGTCTGTAGCCAAGATTGGCTTATTGGTGGTACAGTTAAAAAAAAACACACACCCACACAAATAGTAATACTTCTTACAAGGAGAAGGACAAGAAAAACCTACGTTGCGGCCACAAGGCCTTCGTCAGGGACAGACAAACAAGAGACAGGAGGGAAAGAAAATGAGAATTAAGTAGAGAACATGAAACTATAAAAATAAGAGAAAAAAACTCCCTTAATATTAAGTCCAGTCACATGTGAAGCAAGATGGCTGCCACTAAACCAGAAAGAGGAAGTTGATAGTACATTAAAAATAAGAAATAATTAATGAAAACAAGGACTGGAAAAGAGAGAAAAAAGAAAAAAGTAATCAATAAATAATAAATAAAATATAAATAAATAAATAATAATAATAAATAAATTTAAAACAAATAAATAAATAAAAAATAAAGAAAGAAATAAATAAAATAAAAAATAATAAAGGAAAAAAATAATTTTAAAAAAAATTTTTTAATAAAATAAAATAAATAAACAAATTTAAAAAAAAAAAGTAATAATAATAAGTAAATAAATAAATAAATAAAATTATTAAATTTAAAAAATGGTAATTAAAAAAAAAAAAAAAAAGGGTGATCGCATCAAAGTAGAAAGTCATAATACAACTGGGACTCGATAGAGAAAGGCGTCTCAGACAAAAGAATGTTGGGTATTCAAACCGTGTGGTTTGAGGCAACCCATAAGATGGATGAGGCGTTGTTCCTGGCGAAACCGACTGTTGGCATCCGAGGAACAGTATCTGATGGCTGTCACCTGGATGTCAGTGGCACCGTGGTGGTCAGGGCCATTGAAGTGGATGGCCACAGGTGTGGAATTAAACTGAGAGATGTCATAGAGGTGTCTGCAGAATCTGTCGCCCAGTCTTGTGCCCGTTTGGCCGATGTACGTAATGGTGCAACGTTTGCATATAATAGCATAAATGACGTTGCGTGACTCACATGTGAAGCCATGGGTGATGGTGAACTTGGCGTTAGGGAACGAGACTGAACGTGTTTCGATTACATACTGACATGTCTTACATCGTGTACGGTTACATGGTTTGGTTCCAAAGTGGCCATCGTTGACGGTTTTCAAACGGCTGTGGACTAGGAGGTCCCTCAAATTTTTGTCCCGTCTATATGCCAGCAAGGGTGGCTCACTAAATGCTTCCCGCGCCACTGGGTCAGCTTGGAGGAAAGGTAGGTGGCGAAACAGGATCCTTTTGACAGCAGTGCTGTGAGGGTTTTTTAGCGGGGTTTGATAGGTCATTATTAACTTGACTCTATCAGAGGAGAAAGTAACTCAAAGGAATTGAGTCGAAGGACCAGTTCTGCAAGGCGCAGGAGAGTCTCTATAGCGATAGAGGGGTGCGTGCGCTGGTCCAGGAAAAACCGGAGAGCTCGGAGACCATCAGAGTGAGGAATGGAAGTGTAAAGTGAGCAAACATCTAACAGAAATAAACGGTAGGTACGGTCTGGGGAAAGCTGGGTAGAGGAAAAAGTAGTAAGAGCATGGTTTGTGTCCTTTAAGAAGGAAGGAAGCTGCTCTACAATAGGCTGGAAGATGCCGTCGAGGAAGTCTGATATACGTTCGGTGGGACAGGCACACGCAGAGACAATGGGTCTCCCAGGGTTGGAGGGTTTATGAATTTTGGGAAGCATATAAAACACAGGCTTGCCCAGACCACTATTGTCAATACGGAGATGAGAAGCGCTAGAAGGTAAGGACTTGTGGGCGATAAGACTTTTGATGGTGGTACCAGCAGAAAGTACTATCTCTGGAACAAGAAGGGAACCGTGGCCTAAGCTCTAAGACGAAGGACGCACGTGGTAGACTCTCCTTGACGTTTCTGGGAAACTAGCTACCCCCGACAACCTTGATCAGAGACGAGCGCGAGCAGAGTGAAAAGAACCAACCTATAAGAAGCAGCAGAACCATCATTGGCAGCTAAGTTCAAATATATGCTGCCACTTGAACTTCTTGTAATATCTCACATTCCATAAAGACGAATGGGAAAAAAAAAACACACACACACACACAAATAGTAATTCGTCTTACAAGGAGAAGGACAAGAAAAACCTACGTTGCGGCTACAAGGCCTTCGTCAGGGACAGACAAACAAGAGACAGGAGGGAAAGAAAATGAGAATTAAGTAGAGAACATGAAACTATAAAAATAAGAGAAAAAAACTCCCTTGTGTCCAGTCACATGTGAAGCAAGATGGCTGCCACTAAACCGGAAAGAGGAAGTCGATAGTACATTGAAAACAAAAAATAAGAAATAATGAAAATAAGGACTGGAAAAGAGTGAGGGGAAAAAAATAAATACATAAAAATAAATAAATAAAATGAAAAAGTAAATAAAAAAATAATAAATAAATAATATTAATAATAATAATAATAATAAAATAAATTTAAAAATAAATAAATAAATAAAATAAAAAATTAATCAATGACATAGAATAAAAAAATAAAAATAAAATAATAAAAATTTAAAATAAAATAAATAAATAAACAAATTTAAAAAAAAAAAAAATTCCCTCACTCTTTTCCAGTCCTTGTTTTCATTATTTCTTATTTTTTGTTTTTAATGTACTATCGACTTTCTCTTTCCGGTTTAGTGGCAGCCATCTTGCTTCACATGTGACTGGACACAAGGGAGTTTTTTTCTCTTATTTTTATAGTTTCATGTTCTCTACTTAATTCTTATTTTCTTTCCCTCCTTCTCTTGTTTGTCTGTCCCTGACGAAGGCCTTGTGGCCGCAACGTAGGTTTTTCTTGTCCTTCTCCTTGTAAGACGTATTACTATTTGTGTGTGTGTTTATGTTTTCTTTCCCATTCAACTGTTTTACCCCCGTCTTACGGCAGTTCTCCTCATATACTTATATATTATCCCTAAAGACTGTGGGGATAACTTTTCTTGATCCATAACTATTCAAATTATTTCCAACTGTTAAAACCTAAAGTGATTATTAAATTTTGTTATTTGTGATGTTACAAATTTAACTAAGATTTAATCATTTTAAAGTTACTTAATCTATCTACATCTCTGCCAATGAAGTGAAGTTAACATTGGGTAAACTAACGAGTTTTAATTTTCCAACGTCCTGTCGATGGGAGGAAGCAGATCAGTAGCGAACAAAGTAGCACAGGGGCTGCACTTATTCAAAATAATCTGAATTCTTCTCTTCTTTTTCGTCGTTCGCTCTCAAATAACCACATCTATATCTCTTATAAAGCTGACAGTCCGTCTCATGCTTCTCTCGTCATCATACAGTTTCTCCCTTAAATGGATTGGAGAAGTCCATGCTACCACCATGCTCCTCTCATAGAGCCGACAATTTTGGTGTGCGTGTTCTACTGTTCGTTTGTTCTCCCCACTTAGAAACTTCACCATACTAGGTCCAGCATCGAGAGTTGGGGCGACCAGTTCCCTTTCTCGCTGCCTTGTCCTTCCCTAACTCAAAGAACAGAGTCAGGTACCCATTTACAGCTGAGTAGACTGGAGCGCGTCGGTACCGTGATTGGAACCTGGCACCTTTGCCGCGAGAGACCAGCGAAGAGAGGTTTAGGGAGATTTAAAAAAAACCAAACAAAGGGTTTGGTTTGGTTTTTGAACCCCGCACTTGAAAACTTGTGTTTTTTTTTATTCCTCCCCCCCACCACCACCACCACCTCATGGTCCCATAGAGAATCACACTTGAAAATGTATGGTTAACAGTAAGTACTATCATAAAAATGTTCAATGGCACTTCTCTCCTGGCTGTTACCCGGGGCGGTCCGCCGCCCTCTCCACTCCCCCTTACTACGCCACTGGTCGAAGGCCTATGCTCCACGATAAGTTAAAGGGTAATAATGGTAGCAATGTTATTTAAAAGATAAACAAACTTATTTCAAATCACATTTTTATAATCTAATTTTTATAAGAGCAACGTGAATTTAAAAAAAATATTTTAAACACACGCTTTTAATGCACTAAGTTAGTTGCTTAGTTGCTTATCCTTTACAGGACGTGGCAATCAACCCCAGCTTTTATTGGCTGTTTGTGATTTTTCTAGGCAATTTTTTCATTCAGTAGTTTGCCATTGCTTTTTGAACGGTACGGCGCTTATACCATTGTTAAAAATCCACACAACGCGATCTGCTACCAAACCGCCTGCAGCAGGTTTCGAACCTGGTATATCTGGATTATGAAACTGCGTTCATATCCATTAGGCCACAGACGCCGACTTTAATGCACTAAATACCCAAAAATAAGTTTTCAGGGAGTTTATAGCTTGCAGTCAAAAAATGTAACTTCAAATTGACAAAAAAGCCAGGTGCGCTTAATCGCTTATCATATATTTTATCCATAAGTGTCTAATGAAGTATAAAGAAGAAGTTAATTTCATGCAGAATCAGCGCCCCACGCTTTTTACGATAGATTGGGTTATGAAAACATCGACATCACACAACAAAAATGGAATCCAGTGGAATCTGACTAAACAGTTTGATGATCTGGATTTTGCAGATGAGTTGGCACTTCTGTCCCATAACCATAATCAGATGCAAGAGAAAATGAAAATTCTCGATGAGAGGTCACAACAAGTGGGCCTGAAAATACACAGGGAAAAGACAAAGATTATGAGAATAAATGCAAGAAATGATAACAAGGTTGAACTTGAAGAAACACCACTAAAGGATGTAGAATTGTACACATATCTTGGCAGTAATATAGACAGAGTTGGAGGGACAGACTATGATGTCAAAACAAGAATACAAAAAGCAAGATGAGCTTTCATTGCATTGGGAAACATGGAGAACAAGAGAAATCAAGTCCGACATGAAAATAAGAGTCTTCAACTCAAATGTCAAGTCAGTCCTATTGTGTGGCTCTGTGACATGGAGAGCAACACAAACAACAACCAAAAAGCTACAGACTTTTATAAATGGGTTCTTGCGTAGAATATAAGGACTGAAATGGTATGACACAGTCACAAATGTGGAATTGATGACAAGAACCAGACAAGTGCCAGTGGAACAAGAGTTGAGAAGAAGACGCTGGCGATGGATAAGACACACATTGAGGAGACCTGTTGATAGCATTACAAGGCAGTCCTTGTTCTGGAATCCACATGGAAAGAGAGACAGAGGTAGACCAAAAAACACATGGAGAAGAGAACTGGATACAGAGGTGATAATGATGAGGAAAACATGGAAAGAACTTGAGTGATGGCGCAGGACAGGAAGACTTGACATGTGTTTGTTGAAGTCCTATGCTCCTCGGGGAGCTAAAGGGTATTGATTGATGTGTGCAAGTTGCGCACCTTAAAAGTCACTCGGCAGTTGGAAATCGTAAAGAGTAGGCCATACGGTCACAAAAAAAAAATAGGAAACCTACCCACCACAAAACTATTTATAGAATTTGTGATTCCTGTATACATAAATTGGGATCCTCGCCGGAGGTACGGATTTCGCGTACTGTGCTGAGATCCTCCTTGTGTGATCTAAGGGAGGAAGTCGGAGCACTGATGGAGTTGTCCGTGTGCAGTGAAGATAGTCCTTATAAATCAAACCAAACCAAACATAGGAGTAAATTAAAAGAGTCAAACTAAGTGAATGTACGCGCGTTTGTTTTTCCTTTGTCCTATAATGGTAGTCTCGTCATACCTGTCATGGTGTTAACGAGTGGCCATCACCATAACTAGAAACTGTACTAAACAGTGACCTACACATGGAGCTATACAACGTAATAAAATTGTGTATTAGTAAAGCAAGAATTGACATATAACTACCAGACCAAAGGGCAATGATAATGGAAGAATAAAGCACCAACACATACCCCCCAACCCCCACCCCCCCCCGCCCCCCCCCCCCCCCCCCCCAAAAAAAAAAAATCAGGATGAGAAGTAAATCAAAAACTACCAATATTAAAAAATCAGCAGATGTCCAATAGACACATTTAAGATCATTTCAATTGTAGTAAAAAAAAAAAAATGGGAAGATACAGTAAAACAAAACCTACAAACCACAGAAATTGCAAAATTGTATAGAGAGAACTGCTTAACTGCTTACACGGTGCCGTCAAAAAGGCATGCATACCATCTTTGCGGGCAGACGCTGGAACTGGGTTGGCCATGACCTCAGAAGGGACCCTGACACCATCACCAGAACTGCTATGCTATGGACCCTAGAAGGACAGCGAAAGAGAGGCAGACCAAGGACAACCTGGCGGAGAACAGTGGAGGCCGTGATGAAAAGCATGAACCAAAGTTGGGGCACGGCACGAAGGATGGCCACCGACCGAGCAAAATGGGGACAGTTTGGTGCTGCCATACAAGACGCCACTAGGCGTGATAGCCACTGGCTGCTTTGTCAGTCGGGGGCTAAAGATTCAAGAAGATAGGGAGATTAGCCTAGGAACACGACAGGAGATACTCCATAAACACTACAGACATTAGGTAATGTCACAACAGACATTAGGTAATGTCACAACAGACATTAGGTAATGTCACAACAGACGACAGAGAAATGTCAGCTTGGAAGAACCAATACAGGAAACAAAAAAATATCCAATGGAAGTATACTATATAGGATAAAGAACATTATATACCAAAATTATAATCCACATGGTTGGGGGAGGGGGGGAGGTGTTTAAACAAAATATCCTTTTCAACCCTAGATGGGTTATAATTAGGATATATAGTGTAATAAATTCAAGACAATATAGTAACATTTTTTCCCTCTCCATTCAGTCCAAAAAGAATAAATCAAAACCAAAATTGTGTATGTGTGTGTGTGACCTACCCTTTCCAAGAAACAAACAAACAATAAAAATAATAAAAATAAACAACAACAAAAAATGAACGGAAAAAAAAATAAACAAACAAAGAAAAGTCTATCATAACTGCCCTGTTAACAACAACGTGAAAAAGGACTGAGAAAGCCCAGGGGTGTTTGCGATTACACCAAATCCACCAATTATCTGTCATCGTCCACACGAGCACCCAGTCAGACTATCCCTTATCCTCACACCATCATTGATCCTCATATATTAATTTTAGTTCTTGTTATATACTGTTTTACTATATTGTGCAATTCTCTAGGTCTATCTATTCTCAATACTTGTTCCACATACTCAATACTTGCTCCACATACTCAATACTTGCTCCATACATGGGATTGAACCGCGTGTCATGTGCATAAGATACACAACTTGAGTAGACCTTCAATTTCCCGTCATACACTCACTAATCCGTGAATATTAGTTTTTGTTATTGTTATAAACTGTTATACTATATTGTATAGTTCTCTAGCTCTGTCTATTCTCAATAGTTTTTGAACTAATGGGCCAAACGTTGCCCTTTTAATCTAAACTAAAAAGCGTATATCAACATAACAGAACCGAACTAGATTTGCAGAAAAATAATTGCCAAAATTATACTTTTTCCTTCGATTTAATCGATACGTACAAAATAATTCCGTTAACTATTTGGAATAAACTTGTTGTCCTTTTAAATTCATGGCGACCTTGGTGCAAAGGAATAGCTGCTTCCAAAATATCTGAAATGACGTCAATAAATAATTTATTGGAGAGTTCCAGGTACGGTGAGCACATGACGCCATTAATTCGTGCGGTCGTGATTCCCAACCAGTTAGATTGATCTTCTTCAAAGAAGATGGAGGCGGATGCGTCCTTTTGAGCTTAAGCACTGGTACACATTTAAAAAAAAAAAAAAAAACAGCTGTCATTGGCAACGGGAAAATTCTCAAGTAACCCCAGAGCAGAGGCAGAGACCTTGAAAACTGCATCAGAAGTTCTAATGACAGAGGGAAGTACTGAGAGACAAGTTGCTTTTTTCACACACTTTTTTTTAAAGTATCCCGTTCAACCCTTAATGGGTTATAATTAGGACATATGGTGTACTAATTCAAGAAAATAAAGTCAGATTTCCAAAATCCAAATATAGTACCTTCTTCCCCCCTCCACTCAGTCCTAATAGAGTAAATCAAAACTAAATTTATGTGAATGTTTTTTTTTTGTGTGTGACCTCCCCTTTCAAAGAAACAAACAAACAATAAAAATATATTAAAAAAACAAGCGAATAATAAAAACAAACAAACAAACACATTTTCACAGACGTACTGTCGGTAATTGCAACGCTGAATAGCCAGAATTATGCAGACCAGGATGACCTAAAGAGTAGTATTCCACAAACTATGTCAACGATTCACAAGAGTTGTGATACAAACTCATCTTATTGTAACATCCCCGGCAATGAGGAGGCTAACAGATTGACAAAGGAAGGTGGAAAGCTACCTCCACCTGATACAAGCATAAGTTTTGAAGAGGCAAAGAGGTTTATCAGAAGCAGATACCGGAACAAAACTCTAAAATTAGCTGAGCGCCCTTTCACGATGTACTGTCACAGCAAGGCGATGGCGCCGTTTGGTTGGTCCTAGGTTCGATTCCCGGTAAGCCCATCACTTATATTTTCTTTTCTGTTGTCTAGTGTCATGCTTTATGTCCAACGGATGCCAGTTAATTACCTTTATTTATTTATTTACTAATTTATTTACTGTTCACAGGACTCAAGGTTTCCTCCATTGTTTATTTAAGTAAGAATGATAGTTCTTCGGTGTTATGTGGGGCCAATTATGATATAAGGAAGTGAGTCGTGGATAATTAGTAATCACGTAAGAAAAGTACTGGAGACCACAAAGATGTAGTTATGCAGACAAATGTTTAGATTATCATGGACAGTTAAAACTTTTTTTTTTTCATAAAGTTTTGGCGAGGCGCGTCCTGTTCAACCTGGTCGGTTATATTAGGGCGCATGTCCAAATATAAAAGACCCTTAGATCTGGTAAGTGACAGTTAAAACGTTTTCTTCTTCGTTGTTCGCTTTGAAATAAACATAACTATATCTCTTATGAAGCTGGAAGCCCGTCTCAGGCTTCTCTCATCCCCATACAGTTTCTCCCTCATCTGGGTTGGAGAAGGCCATGTTGCCACCCTGCTCCTCTAAGGTAGGGTTCCCATTCGTCCCGTTTTTCCCGGGACAGTCCCATTTTAACAAAAAATGTCCCGGTGTCCCGAATTTATTCCAAATGTCCCGCTTTTTAAGGGCCCTTCCTAAAAAAAAAAATCTCTGGGTAACAGATTTTATTCCGTGTTTTAGTAGTGTTACTTTATCAATTTCCGGTTACAGTGGACCCTCGGTTTGAATCTCGAACAAAAATTCGAAAGTCGACCAAAACAGTATTCAGTGAGCATCTACCAAATGATTTAACTACAGGAAGGCAGAAAAGTTTCTTACTACTACTGTGAGAAATCAGTTGCAAGAATTAGAAAAAGAAGGACACATAACAGTTGAAAGCTATGCAGTAGATTTCTATGACACCTGCATTGAATATATTCAGGAGTGGTGTACACCATTTCTTACTCCTCTTCAGTCTATGGATTGGATCAATTTGAAGGGAAAGGAGTCTGTGACTTGGAAGAACATCCAAGAAAGCTACATATTCACAAAGATAGTGTCACCAAATTTTACTGTGAATGAAGAGGACTTATTTGATGAGTTTCCATGTGTGAAAAAATATTGTGAAAGCAAATTTGATGTGTGGAGTGAACTGAAGGATCAAAGTGTCAGTGAAAAATGGTGTGAGATGTTCGCTCATTTTACAAAGCAGGATATAAATGCTGAGAACCTGAAATGCCTAGTTAGTTTTTGTTTGGCACTGCCAGGATCCAATGCAGCTGTTGAACGTATTTTTTCATTAATAAATGCGCTTTGGACAGACGAAAAAAAACAGACTTAAAATTGAGACAGTGAAAGCTTGCCATTATAAAGACCAATTTTAAGGATTTCTCTTGTGTTGAGTTCTATGTCCAAATATCAGAAGAAAAAAAACTTCTTGAACAGGCCCATAAATCTGATAAATATTCTGATGAATCTGAAATATAAACTTGACTATTGTTTATTTTTTAAAGGTGCGATTTTTCTAATTAAGTATGTTTGTAATTTAGAATTCTTTTTTAAAGTGGAAGTTGTGTTAGTTAATGTATGTATTTTTATACCAGTATCTTATTTTAAGTGCAACATATAATATATAATAGATTTATTTGTGCTTTACCTTAATTTTTAACATGTCCCGTTTTTTTACAAAATGTCCCGGGTTTTTTAGGTAAAAATTTGGAAATGTCCCGGTTTTTGAACAAAACATTATGGGAACCCTACTCTAAGGGAGTCGACAGTTTTAGTGTACGTGTTCTACTGGTTGTTAGCCCTCCCCACATGGGCACATATCTGTCTGTCCGATTTTCACTTTGTCGTACAGAAGGTATTTGAGTCTGCAATGGCCAGTTCTTAGTCTGAAAATTATCCATTGGTCTCTTCTTGGTAATGTATAGTATGGTTCTGTTTTCTTGGTAATGTATAGTATGGTTCTGTTTTCTTGGTAATGTATAGTATGGTTCTGTTTTCTTGGTAATGTATAGTATGGTTCTGTTTTCTTGGTAATGTATAGTATGGTTCTGCAGTATCGGAGTCCGGGTGTTCCTCGTGCCATTTTTCTCTGTAATTATTACTGATTATTGCTTTTATCTCTTCATATGTAGCCCTGTCTTCTGTTTTATTTTCCTTCCTCCTTCTTTACCAAGTTGACGTGCCTTTTCATTTCCAAACACTTAACAGTAGGCAGGGATCCACAGTTCTTTTACTTGTTTGAATCCAAAGCTGGCTTTCATTAGAACTTCTGTCAGGCTGTCTAATTCCTTGCTTTTATTATTATTGATGGCTGTGATGACTGATAGTGAGTCTGTGACGAGTAGTATCTTGTGTCTGGCAAATGTTTTTTTTTCTCCATGATAGCAGTGTGAGCTGTTGTTAATGCTCTTGCCTCCGCTTTAAAGTTGTGTGAGAATTTTCCAGTGGCTATTGAGATATGTGTTTCCTGTGTTAAAAAGAGTAATGGAGATGTCCTCATAGACGCTAGTGCGTAAAGGAATCCCATAACTCACACTACAAGGAAGCAGACAATTGTCATTGCGGGTCTTCTGAGAAGAATAAAGCTGGAATATATCGTAACAGGAAAGATTGAAGGAAAAAGAGATATGAGATGATACTTGAGAGTTTGACATCACGGCATGGAAAGACGGCAACAACATAATTGATAAACAGCACAGGAGTCATGAAGTTGTGGAACGATATGATCGTCTACGCCAACAGAAATCGTAGTTCAAGAATGAAGAAGAAATAATAAAGCCTTCAACAGGAAGAAGTGACCAAAGACCAGGCATTTCACGTGACAATGGAAGGCAGAAAGTTAAATAGATTATCCATTTATTTGTACTTATTTTCTTGGCGAGGGAAAATCGAAGAGAAAATCATCTTTTGCCTATTGATGAAATTCTGAAGAAAAAAAAACTACAGCTGAGGCTAGTTAAAGCCGTACACCTTACGTAAAACAAAAAAGACATTTCTTTTTTTTTTAATAAACCTTGATGGGTTGTAATCAGTATATATCGTCAGTGTCATCATCATAACCCTCCACTACCAAAGGAGCATAGGCCTTCAACAAACACATGCCAAGTCCTCCTCTCACGTGCCATCATCTCGAGTTCTTTCCACGTTCTCCTCATCATTTTCACCTCTCTTTCCAGCTCTCTTCTCCATGTGCTTCTTGGTCTACCTCTGCCTCTCTTGTCCTGGGGGTTCCAGAACAAGGACTGCCTTGTAATGCTATCAACAGGTTTCCTCAGTGTGTGTCCTATACATCGCCTTCTTCTAATCTCTTGTTCCACTGGCACTTGTCTAGTTCTTGTCATCAGTTTGTCCACCCTTATTCTACGCAAGCACCCATAATGAAAGTCTGTAACTTTTTGTTGTTGTCGAACGTAGTCTAAAACCTTATTGCCGCGCTAGTAGTATTGGACTTTGTAACCCGCCCGCAAAGGGTTAACGATAAAAATTTGAAAAAAAGACAAGCGTAGTGGTTCCAGGAAAGATAGAAAGAATAAAACACACGAACGCATAAGATTGAGAGAGCGGACACATGCTGCCGGCTTGTCAAGTGTTAGAAGTTTGAATTAGCTACTCAGGCCGACAGTGCGAGACGATGCCGTTAGCTTGTGTCGAAAACGATGTCGCGAGCTTTAAAATTTAAAAATAAACCGCCAAGTCCAATACATTTTCTAACAAAAGGCACACTGTAGAATCATATATACACACACGCATAATTACTTCCTGCCGGGAAAAAGGAAGATCTGCGATGATTATTATAACATTCAAGTAGTTGAGACTTAGAAAACAACGAACACCAAAATGGAAAATATATTGAATTCTTTATTAATAGGTTTAAGATCATAAAAGTTAGCTAGTCTTAGAGCTGCCCAATGGGCTGATCACCCGTTGGCTTGTCACAATGATTACGGAAACAACGGCAGATGGATCTATTTGTTGTTGCCCTAAAGACGCCGCTAGGCGTGATGGGAAACTACAACAGAGAAAATCAATCTGCTGTTGCCCTTAAGACGCCACAAGGCGTGATGGCCTCTGACTGCTTGGCCGGTCTTTGGCTAAGGACGGAAGAAGAAGAAGAAGAAGATGTCTTAGAGCTGGTCTTGTCCTGATGGGTAATATGCTTTCGAATCAAAAATCCGACAGATAGAAATAAAGTTATGGACAAAAGACTGCATTTGTTCGTACAGACAGACCAATACATGCTCGTTTGGACTTGCACTAACGGTAACATTTTTTGACGCGTCCTTGAAAAAGGCAAGAAAGGGTACATGTAGAAAGGGGTAGACAAGGGGAGAAAAAATTATGGGATGGCTCAAACTGAATATGTTTTTTGGTAGTGTTAGGCCAAAACCAAGTTTAATTTTGGTGAATGCCAAGTTCGGACGGACAGACCGACAGAAGTACATTAACATTGGACCGAAATTGGACCTTAGATTTAAAAATTTGAATGGAAAATCTTAGTAGTAGATCCCATTGGTCAAAACATTTCATATTATTGAGTACATTCAAAGGCTTGACGCCATTTGTAGAAGATAGTCCCTAGAGCAGGACGTTGTGTATTTCTGAAAAAGTGATTAGCCTTATTAAAGCAAATATATATTAAAGTAATAGGCATCACAGTTCAGCCAGCAGTATATCTGGAGTCTGCTATTCAAGGTACCTGTGTTTTTTTCATTGAATTTTTGGTAAGACCGACATTATTCATATATATTTTGTTTAAAAATGTGAGTGAGAGATGCTGCCATCCCGACTGTAAGTAATCAGGTCCCAAGCTGATTTAGGCAGGGCCTGAAGGAGAATTATGCTATAACACATTGCCAGTTTTGTAAATGCACATGTTTTGTGAAATAAAAAGGTTTTCTTAGGTGACCAGAGGGACACAGCTCACCTATCCCATTGTATGGAAGAGAAGACAGATTAATAATATTATTGCAGATGCAGTACCGCCTTTGTAGGAGAGACATGTGAACAACACTGTACACTGTGGAATGGATGTGCTGGATTGGTCCATTAGAGATGACCCAGCTCTTTATTTCTTATGTATTCTCTTTTGTATATATAAAACACAGTTTAAGCAAGATATCAACAAGGAGACATTATTTCATTGTTACAGGGTTTTTATCTGGCACTAGTCCGGTGCCAGATGTCTATGAGAAGCAGTGAGAAGTCGTTTCATGCACAGTAGTGACAGGGACCTGCAGAGTCTACCCTGTTACTTTTGGCCATTATCATAGCGAAATAGTGTGACACCAAGTTTACAGACTGTTCAAGTGTGCCCAGATAAGTAAAATATCTGGCACCCTAACTTTACATCAGCTTTAAGACCAGCACACCCCTGTATAACAAGAATAAACTATTTCCCCAGAGAACTTAACAGTGACATTGTATATTAAAGAGACTGGGAGTGATTATAAAATCCCAAACCGCCATCCAGTGTTAGAAACCAGTAATAAACAAATTTTAGTAACACTATTAGTATAGTTAAACAGTATTTGTTTGGACAATTGTCCCTTTTGGTCTAAAATTTACATTTTGTATATATCTTGAATTCTTTTCATTTTAAAGTCCTGACCAGAAGAATACTAGGTTCAGGACCCAATAAATCATACAGAAAATTATTAATTGTACAAATTTATCCCAGGTGTTATTTCCTTTAATCATAGACCTTAATACTTGTTTGTATAGATGTGTATTATTGTTAAAATACCATCACACCACACTTGCATATCCCTAGACATTAGACGTAGCTATCATTCATACTAGTCAAGAATAAGTCTGCTTGAGGCCATAAGGTGGTAGCAGCAAGGTACCCTGATAACTCAACCCTAATTTTGTTAGCATCAGGGACCTTCACAGCTGGCCTCATTCAGTACAATAAGGAAACATATCAACAACATTTCATAACATCAAAATCCACCACAATAAATTGGGGTCTCTTCTTCCGAGATTTGAACTTGTTAGTTGTTTAGAAATTTAAATATTGTAGCACAAGTGTCCCCAAAAGTTATAAAAGTATTTAAAATGGAAAATAAAAGCTGATGAGCTGTTAAGAGCCAGTAATTAGTTAATTAATTGGTTAATTAATTAGTTAGAGTTAGTACTCTGTTAATTAAGAGTTTTGAAAATTATATTAGAACATTTTAAAGATTGATATTATGGCAGACCTAGCAAAGTTCAGATCTGCTGCTGTGCTGGCTGCAAAAGAGATGAATATGGATGGACAAGAGTTGGTCCAGTATGTAACCTCAGAGGTTGATAAATTTATTGCACGTGATAGAGAGGATAGGAAGTTAGAGGCTGAAAGAAAATTAGAGGTTGAGAAAGAAATTAAAAGGTTGCAGATTGAGGCTGACAAAGAGGCTAGGGCATTGGAGGCGGACCGGGAGGCTGAAATAAAACGGCTCCAGTATGAAGAGAAGAAGTTAGAAGCCGAGGAAAGAAAACAGGCTGCAGAAAGGGAAGCTGAAAGGGAGGAGAAGAGATTACAAAGGGAGCACGAGCTACGACTAAAAGAGTTCGAATTTCAAGGCCATGCTCCTGAAAATGGTGCCAGCCCTTCTACCTTCGATGCCACTGCTAGTCAGGGAGCCTCAACTTCAGCTATGGGGTTCCATTTAGACCATTTTGTTGAGAGGGACGATGACATTGAGTCATTTTTGTATAGATTTGAGGTTTTAGCCACCACCTATTTGTTGGAGAGGGAAAGGTGGAGTTTAAAGTTATCTCAGGGTCTCAGGGGAACATCTTATGAAGTGTTTGCCAAGATCAGCAAAGACGACCAAGACAAATATGACATGTTAAAGCAGGCTCTTTTGCTAAGGTATGGAAAGAACGGAGAATTTTACAGGAAAAAGTTTAGAAATGCCAAGCTACTGTTGGGTGAGACCTATCACCAGTTCTCTGCACGTTTAGAGACGTACTTGGAGAAATGGACTGCTCTGGGGAAAACCCAAGATCTTAAAGAGATGATCCTTACTGAGCAATTGAGAGAGTCCATGGCTCCAGACTTGAGAAAGTTTCTCATGGAACAAGGTGCAGAGAGGCTGGGTGAGTTACTTAATGTCGCTGAGAGGTATCAGGCAGCCCAGGCAGAGGTAGCTGGCGCTAAAAAGAAACAGATTGACAATTATATGGTTCCACAAAACTCTAATAGATTTGATAACAAAGATCAGAGGAACAAAGGTCAGCACAATTTTGATAGGCCACGCAATGATTTTAGAAACAAAAACCCACAATTCAATGATAGGAAATATGATGAAAGAAAACCTTTTCATCAAGGTAGATTATATTGTAAATGGTGCAAGAGGGAAGGTAATGACATCAAATTTTGTCATAAGAAAACTTCTGGATTTGCTGCTATGAAGATGGGGAACAAGGGAAAAAAGGACAAACCTACTGGACAGCAGGAACCTTATCACCCCCCAGTGTGTGAGGATGTAGTCTGCAATGGGGTCACCATTAGGTGTCTCTATGATACAGGCTTAGATTTTGATTCTGTTGTGAGTGCGCATTTGGTGAACCCAGATCAGTATACCACAGAAACAGTGGAGATACAAGGGGCGACCAAGGACATACCACTTATGACACTTCCCATTGCCAGGATAACGGTGAAAACTCGCTATGTGGAAAGAGTAATCAGAGCAGCAGTGATCGACGCACCCATCTACCCTCTGATATTGGGGTGTCGTTATGTCTTCTTGGGGAATCCCAAGAGACCTGTGGTCTTGGCAGCCGTCCAGACTCGATCACAATCCAGAAAGGAGGAAGATGACCTATAAATACTCATCCAGAGGAGATGAGGAAGGCACAGGCTGAGGACAAGACACTCAAGCCTTGTTACAAACAATTACCTAAATGCCACATACCTCCAAGCAAAGGGGACTATTACATGAAGAACAAATTATTATATAGGAAGACCGGAACTGGAACAAATGGTCACGGCCAGCTGGTTCTTCCTACTTCATATAGGGAGAAAGTGTTGGAATTAGGACATGCGATTCCCTTCAGTGGTCACATGGGGATCAGCGCAACAGGACAGCGTATAGCTTGTCATTATTTCTGGCCAGGAATAACGGAGGATATAAAGAGATATGTAAAATCCTGCCCAGAATGTCAAAGGGTAGCTCCAAAGCACTTGACTGCTCCAGCAACTCTAGGGGAAATGCCCATTGTGGGAACACCTTTTGAGAGAGTTGCAGTGGATATTGTGGGACCTCTCACTCGGACCAAGAGGAGGAACAGTTACATCCTTACTCTGGTCGACACGTGTTCTATGTGGGGAGAGGCGGTAGCCCTGTCGTCAATCGACTCCAAGCATGTCGCAGAGGCATTACTTACAATATTCACAAGATTAGGATTCCCGCATCAAATCTTGACTGATAATGGCTCACAGTTCAAGGGGAAACTAACGGAAGAAGTTTTCAGGATCTTCCAAGCCAGGCACTTTCATTGTAGTCCCTATCACCCCCAAGGGAACGGCCAGGTAGAGAGGTTCAACGGGACTCTCATTTCTATCCTGAGAAAGCTGGCACACGAGAAACCTGATACGTGGGACCAATACCTGCCCGCTGCGTTGTTTGCGTACCGGGAAGTTCCACATAATTCAACCGGGATGGCACCCGCAACAATGTTATTTGGGAGGCCAATAAAAGGTCCATTAGAAGCCTTGTTAAGGCCATGGACAGATGAGAAGGCAGAAGAGACTGTTACCTCATCATACCAATATGTGCACGAGCTGACCACTCGTCTTAAAACTGGCTGGAAACTTGCAAATGATAATCTCAGACAAGCCAGGAAAAAACATGCTGCCTATTTTAATAAGAAAGCTAAAGATAGAGAATTATTTGTGGGAGAGAAGGTGCTTCTTCTACTGCCCGGCAGCCATAACAAACTATAAATTGGATGGCAAGGTCCATATACTGTTCTAGAGAAGGTGTCTAGAACAAATTATAAAATCGACAAGAAGGGGAAAGAAAAAATATATCATGTGAACCTTCTAAAGAAGTATCTGGACAGGGAAATCCAGGAAGGAACACACTTAATGTCTTTGTCGATAGCAACAGGGATGAAGAATGAACCGCTCACCTCCCATGAGTATCCCTTGAAAACATGTGAGACATCTGCACATGTAAAAGTCAGTAAACACTTGACGAAAAAACACAGGGAACAGGTTCAAAAGGTTCTGACTGATCATACGGACGTGTTAACGGACAAACCGGGGCACACGAATTTGTTGGAATATGATATGAAACTAGTAGACCCAACACCGATCTGTGTGAGAGCCTATACGATCCCGTTTGCCAAGGAGAAAGCTTTGAAAGAGGAGGTTGAGTACTTACTGAAAGAAGGAATTATTTCTTCTAGCGAGTCTCCCTATAGTTCCAGTGTGCTTTTGCTGAGAAAACCCTCTGGAGAACATCGTCTGTGTATAGATTACAGGAAACTGAATGCTGTCACAGAAAATCAGGTGGATCCATTACCTGACACAAATCAATTATTTGCCAGGCTAAACAAGGCAAAATATTTTTCGAAGGTGGATCTGAGCAAGGGCTATTATCAGATTCCAGTGAAGCCTGAGGTCAGACCTTAATTGGCGTTTAGCACTTCGGAAGGACATTATGAATTCAACATGTTACCTATTGGGTTGAAAAATGCTCCGAGTGTATTTTCTAGGATGATGCGAAAATTGTTGGACCCACTAAATAACCCATGCATCACTAACTTTATGGATGACATCCTCATTGCTACAGAAACATTTGAGGAACACATTAACTCTTTGACTATGCTGGTTGATAGACTAAGAGAGGCTAATTTGACGGCTAGACCAACAAAATGTTGTATTGGTTGTAAAGAGTTGGAGTTCTTGGGACATACTGTGTTTCAGGGTAGTATGACCCCTGACCCCAAGAACCTTGAAAAATTGTTGAGAGCACCTAGGCCACAAACAAAGAAAGACGTGAGATCTTTCGTGTCGTTGTGTGGATTCTATCAGAAATATATCCAACATTTTAACTCTATTTGTGCTCCTCTGACGGATTTAACTCGCAAGGGAAATCCTGATAGAATTGTTTGGTCCGCCCAATGTGAATCAGCCTACCAAGAGTTAAAGGAAAAACTTACAAGCAAGCCTATCTTGAAATTACCTGATTTGAGTCAGGAATTTGTGGTGAGAAGTGACGCAAACAATGTGGGCCTGGGGGCTACGTTGTTGCAAAGGTCATCGTCACCAGAGGGAGAGCTGAACCCAGTCGCTTATGCTAGCCGCAAGTTAAACAAAGCGGAGCAAAACTATTCAACAAGCGAAAAAGAATGTCTAGCTTTGATCTGGGCAATACGAAAGTTCCAGATCTATCTATATGTAGAACCGTACAGACAGACCAACACATGCTCGTTTGGACTTGCACTAACGGTAACAATTTTTGACGCGTCCTTGAAAAAGGCAAGAAAGGGTACATGTAGAAAGGGGTAGACAAGGGGAGAAAAAATTATGGGATGGCTCAAACTGAATATGTTTTTTGGTAGTGTTAGGCCAAAACCAAGTTTAATTTTGGTGAATGCCAAGTTCGGACGGACAGACCGACAGAAGTACATTAACATTAGGCCGAAATTGGACTTTAGATTTAAAAATTTGAATGGAAAATCTTAGTAGTAGATCCCATTGGTCAAAACATTTCATATTATTGAGTACATTCAAAGGCTTGACGCCATTTGTAGAAGATAGTCCCTAGAGCAGGACGTTGTGTATTTCTGGAAAAGTGATTAGCCTTATTAAAGCAAATATATATTAAAGTAATAGGCATCACAGTTCAGCCAGCAGTATATCTGGAGTCTGCTATTCAAGGTAACTGTGTTTTTTTCATTGAATTTTTGGTAAGACCGACATTATTCATATATATTTTGTTTAAAAATGTGAGTGAGAGATGCTGCCATCCCGACTGTAAGTAATCAGGTCCCAAGCTGATTTAGGCAGGGCCTGAAGGAGAATTATGCTATAACACATTGCCAGTTTTGTAAATGCACATGTTTTGTGAAATAAAAAGGTTTTCTTAGGTGACCAGAGGGACACAGCTCACCTATCCCATTGTATGGAAGAGAAAACAGATTAATAATATTATTGCAGATGCAGTACCGCCTTTGTAGGAGAGACATGTGAACAACACTGGTACACTGTGGAATGGATGTGCTGGATTGGTCCATTAGAGATGACCCAGCTCTTTATTTCTTATGTATTCTCTTTTGTATATATAAAACACAGTTTAAGCAAGATATCAACAAGGAGACATTATTTCATTGTTACAGGGTTTTTATCTGGCACTAGTCCGGTGCCAGATGTCTATGAGAAGCAGTGAGAAGTCGTTTCATGCACAGTAGTGACAGGGACCTGCAGAGTCTACCCTGTTACTTTTGGCCATTATCATAGCGAAATAGTGTGACACCAAGTTTACAGACTGTTCAAGTGTGCCCAGATAAGTAAAATATCTGGCACCCTAACTCTACATCAGCTTTAAGACCAGCACACCCCTGTATAACAAGAATAAACTATTTCCCCAAAGAACTTAACAGTGACATTGTATATTAAAGAGACTGGGAGTGATTATAAAATCCCAAACCGCCATCCAGTGTTAGAAACCAGTAATAAACAAATTTTAGTAACACTATTAGTATAGTTAAACAGTATTTGTTTGGACAATTGTCCCTTTTGGTCTAAAATTTACATTTTGTATATATCTTGAATTCTTTTCATTTTAAAGTCCTGACCAGAAGAATACTAGGTTCAGGACCCAATAAATCATACAGAAAATTATTAATTGTACAAATTTATCCCAGGTGTTATTTCCTTTAATCATAGACCTTAATACTTGTTTGTATAGATGTGTATTATTGTTAAAATACCATCACACCACACTTGCATATCCCTAGACATTAGACGTAGCTATCATTCATACTAGTCAAGAATAAGTCTGCTTGAGGCCATAAGGTGGTAGCAGCAAAGTACCCTGATAACTCAACCCTAATTTTGTTAGCATCAGGGACCTTCACAGCTGGCCTCATTCAGTACAATAAGGAAACATATCAACAACATTTCATAACATCAAAATCCACCACAATAAATTGGGGTCTCTTCTTCCGAGATTTGAACTTGTTAGTTGTTTAGAAATTTAAATATTGTAGCACAAGTGTCCCCAAAAGTTATAAAAGTATTTAAAATGGAAAATAAAAGCTGATGAGCTGTTAAGAGCCAGTAATTAGTTAATTAATTGGTTAATTAATTAGTTAGAGTTAGTACTCTGTTAATTAAGAGTTTTGAAAATTATATTAGAACATTTTAAAGATTGATATTATGGCAGACCTAGCAAAGTTCAGATCTGCTGCTGTGCTGGCTGCAAAAGAGATGAATATGGATGGACAAGAGTTGGTCCGGTATGTAACCTCAGAGGTTGATAAATTTATTGCACGTGATAGAGAGGATAGGAAGTTAGAGGCTGAAAGAAAATTAGAGGTTGAGAAAGAAATTAAAAGGTTGCAGATTGAGGCTGACAAAGAGGCTAGGGCATTGGAGGCGGACCGGGAGGCTGAAATAAAACGGCTCCAGTATGAAGAGAAGAAGTTAGAAGCCGAGGAAAGAAAACAGGCTGCAGAAAGGGATGCCGAAAAGGAGAAGAAGAGATTACAGAGGGAGCACGAGCTACGACTAAAAGAGTTAGAATTTCAAGGCCATGCTCCTGAAAATGGTGCCAGCCGTTCTACCTCCGATGCCACTGCTAGTCAGGGAGCCTCAACTTCAGCTATGGGGTTCCATTTAGACCATTTTGTTGAGAGGGACGATGACATTGAGTCATTTTTGGAACAAAGTGCAGAGAGGCTGGGTGAGTTACTTAATGTCGCTGAGAGGTATCAGGCAGCCCAGGCAGAGGTAGCTGGCGCTAAAAAGAAACAGATTGACAATTATAAGGCTCCACAAAACTCTAATAGATTTGATAACAAAGATCAGGGGAACAAAGGTCAGCACAATTTTGATAGGCCACGCAATGATTTTAGAAACAAAAACCCACAATTCAATGATAGGAAATATGATGAAAGAAAACCTTTTCATCAAGGTAGATTATATTGTAAATGGTGCAAGATGGAAGGTAATGACATCAAATTTTGTCATAAGAAAACTTCTGGATTTGCTGCTATGAAGATGGGGAACAAGGGAAAAAAGGACAAACCTACTGGACAGCAGGAACCTTATCACCCCCCAGTGTGTGAGGATGTAGTCTGCAATGGGGTCACCATTAGGTGTCTCTATGATACAGGCTTAGATTTTGATTCTGTTGTGAGTGTTGTGGTGAAGTGGGATGTTATAAATATTTATAGGGGACTTAGTGTACTGACTGAGATCAGCTGTGAAGGTATATATATCTAATAAGAGTAGTGTATTATATATAACCTTACTTGCTACCACATATCTATATATCTCAGTCAGAATTATTCTGGAATAGTGTGATGACTACGTTATGTGTCTAGGGTATGTGTATGATGAAGTGTAAGTCACAACAACAGACAGATAAACAATTTAATTTAATCCACTACTCTTAACAACACTGTGACACTCACATACATATAACACTCTATGAGAATATCTTAAAGAAGTCACTCGTAACTTTTCAAATAACAATATGTATTCATTACTGGCATGAATGAATATGTGTCCTGATTCAACTACAAGGGAACCAGGAATCACAATCAATTTAAATTACAAGTTATGTACAGAATGTATTTAATATGAATATTGTAGTGACATATATTATTACAAATATTCTATGTGTGTCAGTTGTGTAGTAGTAAAATGAGGTAATACTGGTTTTGTTTTGTTCAAGCTCTGTTGGTATTTGTCATCATGACTTCAATAGTTTGTCTTTTGGGACTAGTATTGGAGATGTTCTCAGTTCCCGATATTAAGACAATTAAATTCCCCTCTGAATGTTATTTTTATAAAGTCATTTCAAGATGAGGGGGACATAATGTTGAGCTCAGCTGGCCAAGTTAGCTTATCTGGCGTGATGGCGGCAGGAAAGGACTCCTCTGCTCGAATTCTCCTCTGGGCTCTGGAGACACCTCACTGATAGCTAAAAGGACCAAGGAGTATGCTGTCCGACACTGGATTCAGCAAAGCTCTGACCAGGTGCTGCTCAGTACCATCAAGACCACTGTCCCACAATTTCATGGAAATAAACACAGATACGTTGATTAGCAATGAATTCTGGCACAATTACTGGCACAAATTTCCATCTGCTTATGTTCCAGGCTTTTATTTTAGCAAAATTGTGAGCTGGCTTCAACGCACTGATGCTTTATCAAGCTTATTTAAACAAGTGGTTTCGAACTAACGCTCCCAAGTGATTATATCCAGCGAGTCTAGCCAATGAGGCCCCGTTTCGACAAGTGTTTGAAAAAATGTTACCTTTCCCCGTTTCCCCTAACAACGAAAGATAGTATTTATAGTCCGACCAATCGTGGTTAGGCTTTCATTTGTTGCGCTCCAATCAATTGGGAGTTTACATGGTAGGCTATTTATGTAACGTAAGGTTTTTTTCAAACACGTTATATAAAAAAAATTTTATGAGCAGAAATGATTCCATGCTGTCAGGCATCCTCACTATTTTATTTTGGGTATAATTTATTAATTCCTGGACTATTTGCGTAACGTTTTACATATTATTTGTCAGCAAGCCCTAAGGAACCCAAATATACCAATTTGAAAGAGCTACGTGGCTGCGTTCAAAATAGGTATTTTCTACCTCCTGTTTCGAAGATGTGCTGTCTGGGTACTGTTATGTTTTCAACCGTAAACCCATCTAATGTTATCTTTTCTAATAAGCGTTTTTTATGATTTATAAACCTAACTCTGGGAAAGGGTAGTGTATTTTATCACTGTCCGTCTGAAAAAAAATTAGTGCATGTAGACTTACACGCGTGATGGCAGCATTTGTGTATCGCGCGACGCGTGTTGCATGCGTTCCCGATTTTATTCGCCTCTCTCTCTCTCTCTCTCTCTCTCTCTATATATTTGAGTCCATCTGTTCGTTCGTTTTGGTAACGTAATATAATTAATGTTAGGATTAATTTAGGTCATTACGCAGGGCCTCTCAATGTTTTTCTTAGAAATGCAGCACACGTTTCATTGAAGAAAGCGGGTAATAATACAGTAAGCTTTTACTATCAACGTGAAAGCGTTACAATTTGCAGACGAAGCATATAACAAGGGGGATTTCGAGTACAGTCATTGTGACAGCACTGTTCTTTACCATTCTTCTTCCTTTATTTATTATATGTATTTATTAGGCTTTATATTTACTTGATAATTTATATATGTGGATTAGAATATTCCACGACACCTCCCCTCTTAAAACAGACATTATATGTCAGTCCTTTATTCTATATACACATAGAGAAATTCATTATTATTTCTGGGGTTTACGGTGATTCTCATCACACGGATGGCGGCTTAAAAAATCCGCTCCCAAATTGGTTTTTTCCAGATATATACTCAATGCTAAAATTATATGGAGCCAAAAGTAAAGACCATCGGAGTAACCTGGAGTTCTCATGCTTAGCCTGTGCTAGAAACGATAAAGGTTTGTGATCTGTTTGCAACTTAAATGCCTTCCCATATAGATAAATATTGAATTTCTTTATCGCCAATATTACTGCAAGACATTCTTTTTCGCTAGTTGAGTAGTTGATTTCAGCTTTATTCAACTTTCTGCTAGCATATGCCACTGGGCTTAATTCCCCATCCAAGGCATCTGATTTCTGTAGTAGAGTTGCACCTAACCCAATATTACTTGCATCCGTCCTTACAATGAATTCTTGACTTAAGTCAGGTAATTTCAAAATGGGTTTACTTGTGAGCTTTTCCTTCAATTCTTGGTAAGTCATTTCACATTGTGGTGTCCATGTAATGCGATCTGGATGTCCTTTACGTGTCAATTCCGTTAAAGGTGCACATATGGAATTAAAGTTTTTCATATACTTCTGGTAGAAACCACATAATGAGACAAAGGATCTCACGTCCTTCTTGGTTTGTGGTCTCGGGGCTTTCTGTAGTTTCTCTAAATTCTTTGGGTCAGGGGTCATGTTTCCCTGATAAACTGTGTGTCCCAAAAATTCCAATTCTTTACATCCAACGCAACATTTGGTTGGTCGGGCTGTTAAATTTGCCTCCCTAAGTCGATCAAACAGCATGTTCAGAGAGTCAATGTGTTCCTCAAATGTTTCTGTTGCTATAAGGATATCATCTATAAAATTTGTTATACAGGGATTATTCAGAGGATCCAACAATTTTCTCATCATTCTAGAGAAGACACTAGGCGCATTCTTCAATCCAAATGGCAATCTATTAAACTCATAGTGTCCTTCTGAGGTACTAAAAGCTAAGTATGGTCTAACCTCAGGCTTTACTGGAATCTGATAGTATCCTTTACTCAGATCCACTTTTGAGAAATATTTCGCTTTATTTAGTCTGGCAAACAGCTGATTTGTATCCGGCAATGGATCCACCTGTCCTTCTGTAATAGCATTCAGTCTCCTGTAATCTATACAGAGTCTATGTTCTCCAGAGGGCTTCCTTAAAAGTACAACACCGGAACTATACGAAGACTCACTGTGCGAAATAATTCCTTCCTTCAACAGATAGTCTTTCTCTTCCTTCAAAGCTTTCTCCTTAGCAAACGGAATCGAATATGGTTTCATACAGACAGGTGTGGGGTCTATCAGTTTCATATCATATTCCAATAGGTTTGTATGCCCTGGTCGGTCTGTTAACACCTCTGCATGATTATTTAGAACCTGTTGCACTCTCTCTTTCTGAGTTTTCGTTAAATGTGTACTGATTTTCACCTGTGCTGCTGTCTCACAGGGGTGTAATGGATATTCAAATGATGAAAGTGGTTCCTTTTTCATCTCCATGGCGATGGACAAGGTCAACAAGTGTGTCTCTTCCTGATGTTCTCTTTCCAAATATTTCTTCAGGAGATTCACATGATAGATTTTTTCTTTCCCCTTCTTATCTATCTTATAATTTGTCCTAGACACCTTCTCTAGAACTGTATATGGACCCTGCCATCCAATTTGTAACTTATTCTGACTCCCAGGCAAAAGAAGCAGTACTTTCTCTCCCACAGCCAAATTTCTGTCTTTCGCCTTCCTGTTATAATAGGCAGCATGTTTCTTCCTGGCTTGTTTCAAATTTTCATTGGCAAGTTTCCAACCAGTTTTTAACCGAGTGGTCAGCTCATTCACATATTGGTATGAAGATGTAATGTTTTCCTCTGCCTTTTCATCAGTCCACGTTCTTAACAAAGCTACATATGGACCTTTAATTGTGTGGACCTATTTGTCCATGCACCGGTATGGTCTCTTCCACTCGAAGCTTTATAGTGATGATTTTTCCTCCCAGAACTATCATTCACAAAACGACCGCTACCAATTTTTCTTTTGGGGCTTTCTCCCCACTTAAAATTCTTGATGAGAGATTTCCTCTCTACATCCTCTTCCTCCAGTTTGTTTAAGTCCGATTGAGGGATTTTCGGCTTATCCTGGGGTAAGACATCTGTTTGCACTCTCCGCATAGTGGCCATTGTAAAACAGTTAAGTGAAGCTTGTCCGTGAAAAGGGGCTTCCCATTCCATTTGGTCCACTTTATCAAATTTATTTTTCCTTTTATTGTTAGGCCTGATTTTGCCCCATGGCGTGTCCAGGTCCTGATCCATGTTCCCACTTGTGGGTGTTCCCTCATGTGCTATGCTACACCTTTCTACAAAGTTCTCAATGTCCCATCTTGCTTTGGGCCAATAATAATTGTGAGCCACCTTTTGAATGATGGTACCTATTTTCTCATGGTCCCCATCTGGTTTCACATGTAGGCTCCTTATTAATTCTGTCCTATATCTTTTTGGAAGAACCAGCTGTCCGTGACCATTGGATCTAGCTCCAGTCTTCCTATACATCAACTTGTTTTTCATGTAAAAATCTCCCTTGCCTGGAGTTGTATGACAAGTTGACAATTTTCTGAAACAAGGCTTGAGTGTTTTTATCCCCAGCCTGTGCCTTCCTCATCTCTTCTGGAGTGGTATCCAACATAATATCCTCCTCCTGTCTTGAGGTCGACCTGACCTGAAGGGTTGCCATATACACAGGTTTCCTTCTGCAACGGTCAGTGTCATGATTGTCCATCTGACAATTCTTACACCACCTTTTTCCTTGGTTGAAAGATTTTCTTTCATTATATTTCCTTTCATCGAATTGTGGGAATTTATTTTTATTGTCATACCGTGGCCTATCAAATTGGTGCTTACCTTTATTTTGATCCTTAGGATCAAATTTATTAAAGTTCTGTGGTGCCCTAAAGTTGTCCACCTGTTTCTTTTTATTACCTGTTACCTCTGCTTGAGCTGCTTGATACCTTTCAGCAACATTTAGCAACTCACCCAGCCTCTCTGCACCTTGTTCCATGAGAAACTTTCTCAGGTCTGGAGCCATGGACTCTCTTAGTTGCTCTATAAGGACCATTTCCTTAAGATCTTGGGTTTTCCCCCAGAGAAGTCCATTTCTCCAAGTATGTCTCTATTCGTGCAGAGAACTGGTGATAGGTTTCACCTGACAGTAGTTTAGCATTCCTAAATTTTTTCCTATAAAATTCTGCATTCTTTTCATCTCTTAACAAAAGAGCCTGCTTTAGCATGTCATAATTTTCCTGATCACCTCTGCTCATTTTTGCAAAAACTTCATAAGCTGCCCCACGAAGTCCCTGAGATAACTTTAAGCTCCACCTTTCTCTCTCTAACCCATACGTGGTAGCTAATAGTTCATACCTATTTAGGTAGCTCTCTATATCATCGTCTTTCTCAACAAAATGATCTAAATGAAAATTCATAGCTGAGGTTGAGGCTCCTTGAGTAACCGTAGCATCAGAGGCAAAGGGACTGGCACCATTTTCAGGAGCATGGCCTTGAAACTCAAACTCCCTTAGTCGTAACTCATGTTCCCTTTGTAATCTTTTATCTTCTGCTTCCCTTTCTGCAGCTAATCTCCTGTCTTCCCATACGTGTTTCTGCAGCTAATCTTTTGTCTTCTCTTTCTGCCTCCAATTTCTTAGCCTCAGCCTCAATCTGCAACCTCTTAGTCTCAGCCTCAGCTTCAAACTGTAACTTCTTAATTTCCTTGTCAGCCTCTAACTTTCTTTCGGCTTCAAACCTTCTTTCTTCACGTTCAATAAATTTGTCACATTCCGTCGTGACATAGGCAACCATAACTTGCCCATCTAATCCTAACTCTTTTGCAGTCTGAACCGCAGCAGATCGAAATTTGGCCAGGTCCGCCATTGTCTATTATGTAAATTTATACAATGTCTAACCAACAATTCAATCTCTAATGGACAACACAGGCACCGTGAGCTCAACCTTATTTAATTCCACCCAAGGATACCTTTTAATTCTTATATTCCCTGAAGTGAATTACCCCCAATATTTTTAATAGGGAAAGATTCAAAATCCCAAGAGCGAGACCCCAATATATGTGGTGAAGTGGGATGTTATAAATATTTATAGGGGACTTAGTGTACTGACTGAGATCAGCTGTGAAGGTATATATATATCTAATAAGAGTAGTGTATTATATATAACCTTACTTGCTACCACATATCTATATATCTCAGTCAGAATTATTCTGGAATAGTGTGATGACTACGTTATGTGTCTAGGGTATGTGTATGATGAAGTGTAAGTCACAACAACAGACAGATAAACAATTTAATTTAATCCACTACTCTTAACAAAACTGTGACACTCACATACATATAACACTCTATGAGAATATCTTAAAGAAGTCACTCGTAACTTTTCAAATAACAATATGTATTCATTACTGGCATGAATGAATATGTGTCCTGATTCAACTACAAGGGAACCAGGAATCACAATCAATTTAAATTACAAGTTATGTACAGAATGTATTTAATATGAATATTGTAGTGACATATATTATTACAAATATTCTATGTGTGTCAGTTGTGTAGTAGTAAAATGAGGTAATACTGGTTTTGTTTTGTTCAAGCTCTGTTGGTATTTGTCATCATGACTTCAATAGTTTGTCTTTTGGGACTAGTATTGGAGATGTTCTCAGTTCCCGATATTAAGACAATTAAATTCCCCTCTGAATGTTATTTTTATAAAGTCATTTCAAGATGAGGGGACATAATGTTGAGCTCAGCTGGCCAAGTTAGCTTATCTGGCGTGATGGCGGCAGGAAAGGACTCCTCTGCTCGAATTCTCCTCTGGGCTCTGGAGACACCTCACTGATAGCTAAAAGGACCAAGGAGTATGCTGTCCGACACTGGATTCAGCAAAGCTCTGACCAGGTGCTGCTCAGTACCATCAAGACCACTGTCCCACAATTTCATGGAAATAAACACAGATACGTTGATTAGCAATGAATTCTGGCACAATTACTGGCACAAATTTCCATCTGCTTATGTTCCAGGCTTTTATTTTAGCAAAATTGTGAGCTGGCTTCAACGCACTGATGCTTTATCAAGCTTATTTAAACAAGTGGTTTCGAACTAACGCTCCCAAGTGATTATATCCAGCGAGTCTAGCCAATGAGGCCCCGTTTCGACAAGTGTTTGAAAAAATGTTACCTTTCCCCGTTTCCCCTAACAACGAAAGATAGTATTTATAGTCCGACCAATCGTGGTTAGGCTTTCATTTGTTGCGCTCCAATCAATTGGGAGTTTACATGGTAGGCTATTTATGTAACGTAAGGTTTTTTCAAACACGTTATATAAAAAAAATTTTATGAGCAGAAATGATTCCATGCTGTCAGGCATCCTCACTATTTTATTTTGGGTATAATTTATTAATTCCTGGACCATTTGCGTAACGTTTTACATATTATTTGTCAGCAAGCCCTAAGGAACCCAAATATACCAATTTGAAAGAGCTACGTGGCTGCGTTCAAAATATGTATTTTCTACCTCCTGTTTCGAAGATGTGCTGTCTGGGTACTGTTATGTTTTCAACCGTAAACCCATCTAATGTTATCTTTTCTAATAAGCGTTTTTTATGATTTATAAACCTAACTCTGGGAAAGGGTAGTGTATTTTATCACTGTCCGTCTGAAAAAAAAATTAGTGCATGTAGACTTACACGCGTGATGGCAGCATTTGTGTATCGCGCGACGCGTGTTGCATGCGTTCCCGATTTTATTCGCCTCTCTCTCTCTCTCTCTCTATATTTGAGTCCATCTGTTCGTTCGTTTTGGTAACGTAATATAATTAATGTTAGGATTAATTTAGGTCATTACGCAGGGCCTCTCAATGTTTTTCTTAGAAATGCAGCACACGTTTCATTGAAGAAAGCGGGTAATAATACAGTAAGCTTTTACTATCAACGTGAAAGCGTTACAATTTGCAGACGAAGCATAAAACAAGGGGGATTTCGAGTACAGTCATTGTGACAGCACTGTTCTTTACCATTCTTCTTCCTTTATTTATTATATGTATTTATTAGGCTTTATATTTACTTGATAATTTATATATGTGGATTAGAATATTCCACGACAAGTGTGCATTTGGTGAACCCAGATCAGTATACCACAGAAACAGTGGAGATACAAGGGGCGACCAAGGACATACCACTTATGACACTTCCCATTGCCAGGATAACGGTGAAAACTCGCTATGTGGAAGGAGTAATCAGAGCAGCTGTGATCGACGCACCCATCTACCCTCTGATATTGGGGTGTCGTTATGTCTTCTTGGGGAATCCCAAGAGACCTGTGGTCTTGGCAGCCGTCCAGACTCGATCACAATCCAGAAAGGAGGAAGATGAACCTATAAATACTCATCCAGAGGAGATGAGGAAGGCACAGGCTGAGGACAAGACACTCAAGCCTTGTTACAAACAATTACCTAAATGCCACATACCTCCAAGCAAAGGGGACTATTACATGAAGAACAAATTATTATATAGGAAGACCGGAACTGGAACAAATGGTCACGGCCAGCTGGTTCTTCCTACTTCATATAGGGAGAAAGTGTTGGAATTAGGACATGCGATTCCCTTCAGTGGTCACATGGGGATCAGCGCAACAGGACAGCGTATAGCTTGTCATTATTTCTGGCCAGGAATAACGGAGGATATAAAGAGATATGTAAAATCCTGCCCAGAATGTCAAAGGGTAGCTCCAAAGCACTGGACTGCTCCAGCAACTCTAGGGGAAATGCCCATTGTGGGAACACCTTTTGAGAGAGTTGCAGTGGATATTGTGGGACCTCTCACTCGGACCAAGAGGAGGAACAGTTACATCCTTACTCTGGTCGACACGTGTTCTATGTGGGGAGAGGCGGTAGCCCTGTCGTCAATCGACTCCAAGCATGTCGCAGAGGCATTAATTACAATATTCACAAGATTAGGATTCCCGCATCAAATCTTGACTGATAATGGCTCACAGTTCAAGGGGAAACTAACGGAAGAAGTTTTCAGGATCTTCCAAGCCAGGCACTTTCATTGTAGTCCGTATCACCCCCAAGGGAAAGGCCAGGTAGAGAGGTTCAACGGGACTCTCATTTCTATCCTGAGAAAGCTGGCACACGAGAAACCTGATACGTGGGACCAATACCTGCCCGCTGCGTTGTTTGCGTACCGGGAAGTTCCACATAATTCAACCGGGATGGCACCCGCAACAATGTTATTTGGGAGGCCAATAAAAGGTCCATTAGAAGCCTTGTTAAGGCCATGGACAGATGAGAAGGCAGAAGAGACTGTTACCTCATCATACCAATATGTGCACGAGCTGACCACTCGTCTTAAAACTGGCTGGAAACTTGCAAATGATAATCTCAGACAAGCCAGGAAAAAACATGCTGCCTATTTTAATAAGAAAGCTAAAGATAGAGAATTATTTGTGGGAGAGAAGGTGCTTCTTCTACTGCCCGGCAGCCATAACAAACTACAAATTGGATGGCAAGGTCCATATACTGTTCTAGAGAAGGTGTCTAGAACAAATTATAAAATCGACAAGAAGGGGAAAGAAAAAATATATCATGTGAACCTTCTAAAGAAGTATCTGGACAGGGAAATCCAGGAAGGAACACACTTAATGTCTTTGTCGATAGCAACAGGGATGAAGAATGAACCGCTCACCTCCCATGAGTATCCCTTGAAAACATGTGAGACATCTGCACATGTAAAAGTCAATAAACACTTGACGAAAAAACACAGGGAACAGGTTCAAAAGGTTCTGACTGATCATACGGACGTGTTAACGGACAAACCGGGGCACACGAATTTGTTGGAATATGATATGAAACTAGTAGACCCAACACCGATCTGTGTGAGAGCCTATACGATCCCGTTTGCCAAGGAGAAAGCTTTGAAAGAGGAGGTTGAGTACTTACTGAAAGAAGGAATTATTTCTCCTAGCGAGTCTCCCTATAGTTCCAGTGTGCTTTTGCTGAGAAAACCCTCTGGAGAACATCGTCTGTGTATAGATTACAGGAAACTGAATGCTGTCACAGAAAATCAGGTGGATCCATTACCTGACACAAATCAATTATTTGCCAGGCTAAACAAGGCAAAATATTTTTCGAAGGTGGATCTGAGCAAGGGCTATTATCAGATTCCAGTGAAGCCTGAGGTCAGACCTTAATTGGCGTTTAGCACTTCGGAAGGACATTATGAATTCAACATGTTACCTATTGGGTTGAAAAATGCTCCGAGTGTATTTTCTAGGATGATGCGAAAATTGTTGGATCCACTAAATAACCCATGCATCACTAACTTTATGGATGACATCCTCATTGCTACAGAAACATTTGAGGAACACATTAACTCTTTGACTATGCTGGTTGATAGACTAAGAGAGGCTAATTTGACGGCTAGACCAACAAAATGTTGTATTGGTTGTAAAGAGTTGGAGTTCTTGGGACATACTGTGTTTCAGGGTAGTATGACCCCTGACCCCAAGAACCTTGAAAAATTGTTGAGAGCACCTAGGCCACAAACAAAGAAAGACGTGAGATCTTTCGTGTCGTTGTGTGGATTCTATCAGAAATATATCCAACATTTTAACTCTATTTGTGCTCCTCTGACGGATTTAACTCGCAAGGGAAATCCTGATAGAATTGTTTGGTCCGCCCAATGTGAATCAGCCTACCAAGAGTTAAAGGAAAAACTTACAAGCAAGCCTATCTTGAAATTACCTGATTTGAGTCAGGAATTTGTGGTGAGAAGTGACGCAAACAATGTGGGCCTGGGGGCTACGTTGTTGCAAAGGTCATCGTCACCAGAGGGAGAGCTGAACCCAGTCGCTTATGCTAGCCGCAAGTTAAACAAAGCGGAGCAAAACTATTCAACAAGCGAAAAAGAATGTCTAGCTTTGATCTGGGCAATACGAAAGTTCCAGATCTATCTATATGGTAGAACATTCGTGGTCCAAACGGATCATCAGCCTCTCGTATTCTTATCACAGGGCAAGCATGAAAATGCCAGATTATTACGATGGTCGTTATTATTACAGCCATATCAATTTACCAATGAATATATTCCGGGGTCACAGAACGTGGGTGCAGATTTCCGCAGTAGGCATCCGTGATCCAAATCAGAGTATTCAGCAGGCATAGGGAATTAATTTTATCTATGTGTATCACTGTTTTGGAACTAGCATCAGTCATGTTCTTAAGTGGGGAGATGTGTGATGAAGTACATTGATACAACGATAAAATCATTAATTATATGTAATAAAGTCATAATAATATGTATAGAATTAGTAAAGTTGTACCGCGTCTTCTTCCCTGCGCCAGAAAACGCATTGATTTAGGTAGAATAGAACGTAGTCTAAAACCTTATTGCCGCGCTAGTAGTATTGGACTTTGTAACCCGCCCGCAAAGGGTTAACGATAAAAATTTGAAAAAAAAAGACAAGCGTAGTGGTTCCAGGAAAGATAGAAAGAATAAAACACACGAACGCATAAGATTGAGAGAGCGGACACATGCTGCCGGCTTGTCAAGTGTTAGAAGTTTGAATTAGCTACTCAAGCCGACAGTGCGAGACGATGCCGTTAGCTTGTGTCGAAAACGATGTCGCGAGCTTTAAAATTTAAAAATAAACCGCCAAGTCCAATACATTTTCTAACAAAAGGCACACTGTAGAATCATATATACACACACGCATAATTACTTCCTGCCGGGAAAAAGGAAGATCTGCGATGATTTTTATAACATTAAAGTAGTTGAGACTTAGAAAACAACAAACACCAAAATGGAAAATATATTGAATTCTTTATTAATAGGTTTAAGATCATAAAAGTTAGCTAGTCTTAGAGCTGGTCTTGTCCTGATGGGTAATATGCTTTCGAATCAAAAATCCGACAGATAGAAATAAAGTTATGGACAAAAGACTGCATTTGTTCGTACAGACAGACCAACACATGCTCGTTTGGACTTGCACTAACGGTAACAATTTTTGACGCGTCCTTGAAAAAGGCAAGAAAGGGTACATGTAGAAAGGGGTAGACAAGGGGAGAAAAAATTATGGGATGGCTCAAACTGAATATGTTTTTTGGTAGTGTTAGGCCAAAACCAAGTTTAATTTTGGTGAATGCCAAGTTCGGACGGACAGACCGACAGAAGTACATTAACATTGGGCCGAAATTGGACTTTAGATTTAAAAATTTGAATGGAAAATCTTAGTAGTAGATCCCATTGGTCAAAACATTTCATATTATTGAGTACATTCAAAGGCTTGACGCCATTTGTAGAAGATAGTCCCTAGAGCAGGACGTTGTGTATTTCTGGAAAAGTGATTAGCCTTATTAAAGCAAATATATATTAAAGTAATAGGCATCACAGTTCAGCCAGCAGTATATCTGGAGTCTGCTATTCAAGGTAACTGTGTTTTTTTCATTGAATTTTTGGTAAGACCGACATTATTCATATATATTTTGTTTAAAAATGTGAGTGAGAGATGCTGCCATCCCGACTGTAAGTAATCAGGTCCCAAGCTGATTTAGGCAGGGCCTGAAGGAGAATTATGCTATAACACATTGCCAGTTTTGTAAATGCACATGTTTTGTGAAATAAAAAGGTTTTTTTTAGGTGACCAGAGGGACACAGCTCACCTATCCCATTGTATGGAAGAGAAGACAGATTAATAATATTATTGCAGATGCAGTACCGCCTTTGTAGGAGAGACATGTGAACAACACTGGTACACTGTGGAATGGATGTGCTGGATTGGTCCATTAGAGATGACCCAGCTCTTTATTTCTTATGTATTCTCTTTTGTATATATAAAACACAGTTTAAGCAAGATATCAACAAGGAGACATTATTTCATTGTTACAGGGTTTTTATCTGGCACTAGTCCGGTGCCAGATGTCTATGAGAAGCAGTGAGAAGTCGTTTCATGCACAGTAGTGACAGGGACCTGCAGAGTCTACCCTGTTACTTTTGGCCATTATCATAGCGAAATAGTGTGACACCAAGTTTACAGACTGTTCAAGTGTGCCCAGATAAGTAAAATATCTGGCACCCTAACTCTACATCAGCTTTAAGACCAGCACACCCCTGTATAACAAGAATAAACTATTTCCCCAGAGAACTTAACAGTGACATTGTATATTAAAGAGACTGGGAGTGATTATAAAATCCCAAACCGCCATCCAGTGTTAGAAACCAGTAATAAACAAATTTTAGTAACACTATTAGTATAGTTAAACAGTATTTGTTTGGACAATTGTCCCTTTTGGTCTAAAATTTACATTTTGTATATATCTTGAATTCTTTTCATTTTAAAGTCCTGACCAGAAGAATACTAGGTTCAGGACCCAATAAATCATACAGAAAATTATTAATTGTACAAATTTATCCCAGGTGTTATTTCCTTTAATCATAGACCTTAATACTTGTTTGTATAGATGTGTATTATTGTTAAAATACCATCACACCACACTTGCATATCCCTAGACATTAGACGTAGCTATCATTCATACTAGTCAAGAATAAGTCTGCTTGAGGCCATAAGGTGGTAGCAGCAAGGTACCCTGATAACTCAACCCTAATTTTGTTAGCATCAGGGACCTTCACAGCTGGCCTCATTCAGTACAATAAGGAAACATATCAACAACATTTCATAACATCAAAATCCACCACAATAAATTGGGGTCTCTTCTTCCGGGATTTGAACTTGTTAGTTGTTTAGAAATTTAAATATTGTAGCACAAGTGTCCCCAAAAGTTATAAAAGTATTTAAAATGGAAAATAAAAGCTGATGAGCTGTTAAGAGCCAGTAATTAGTTAATTAATTGGTTAATTAATTAGTTAGAGTTAGTACTCTGTTAATTAAGAGTTTTGAAAATTATATTAGAACATTTTAAAGATTGATATTATGGCAGACCTAGCAAAGTTCAGATCTGCTGCTGTGCTGGCTGCAAAAGAGATGAATATGGATGGACAAGAGTTGGTCCAGTATGTAACCTCAGAGGTTGATAAATTTATTGCACGTGATAGAGAGGATAGGAAGTTAGAGGCTGAAAGAAAATTAGAGGTTGAGAAAGAAATTAAAAGGTTGCAGATTGAGGCTGACAAAGAGGCTAGGGCATTGGAGGCGGACCGGGAGGCTGAAATAAAACGGCTCCAGTATGAAGAGAAGAAGTTAGAAGCCGAGGAAAGAAAACAGGCTGCAGAAAGGGAAGCTGAAAGGGAGGAGAAGAGATTACAAAGGGAGCACGAGCTACGACTAAAAAGAGTTCGAATTTCAAGGCCATGCTCCTGAAAATGGTGCCAGCCCTTCTACCTTCGATGCCACTGCTAGTCAGGGAGCCTCAACTTCAGCTATGGGGTTCCATTTAGACCATTTTGTTGAGAGGGACGATGACATTGAGTCATTTTTGTACAGATTTGAGGTTTTAGCCACCACCTATTTGTTGGAGAGGGAAAGGTGGAGTTTAAAGTTATCTCAGGGTCTCAGGGGAACATCTTATGAAGTGTTTGCCAAGATCAGCAAAGACGACCAAGACAAATATGACATGTTAAAGCAGGCTCTTTTGCTAAGGTATGGAAAGAACGGAGAATTTTACAGGAAAAAGTTTAGAAATGCCAAGCTACTGTTGGGTGAGACCTATCACCAGTTCTCTGCACGTTTAGAGACGTACTTGGAGAAATGGACTGCTCTGGGGAAAACCCAAGATCTTAAAGAGATGATCCTTATTGAGCAATTGAGAGAGTCCATGGCTCCAGACTTGAGAAAGTTTCTCATGGAACAAGGTGCAGAGAGGCTGGGTGAGTTACTTAATGTCGCTGAGAGGTATCAGGCAGCCCAGGCAGAGGTAGCTGGCGCTAAAAAGAAACAGATTGACAATTATATGGTTCCACAAAACTCTAATAGATTTGATAACAAAGATCAGGGGAACAAAGGTCAGCACAATTTTGATAGGCCACGCAATGATTTTAGAAACAAAAACCCACAATTCAATGATAGGAAATATGATGAAAGAAAACCTTTTCATCAAGGTAGATTATATTGTAAATGGTGCAAGAGGGAAGGTAATGACATCAAATTTTGTCATAAGAAAACTTCTGGATTTGCTGCTATGAAGATGGGGAACAAGGGAAAAAAGGACAAACCTACTGGACAGCAGGAACCTTATCACCCCCCAGTGTGTGAGGATGTAGTCTGCAATGGGGTCACCATTAGGTGTCTCTATGATACAGGCTTAGATTTTGATTCTGCTGTGAGTGCGCATTTGGTGAACCCAGATCAGTATACCACAGAAACAGTGGAGATACAAGGGGCGACCAAGGACATACCAATTATGACACTTCCCATTGCTAGGATAACGGTGAAAACTCGCTATGTGGAAAGAGTAATCAGAGCAGCAGTGATCGACGCACCCATCTACCCTCTGATATTGGGGTGTCGTTATGTCTTCTTGGGGAATCCCAAGAGACCTGTAGTCTTGGCAGCCGTCCAGACTCGATCACAATCCAGAAAGGAGGAAGATGAACCTATAAATACTCATCCAGAGGAGATGAGGAAGGCACAGGCTGAGGACAAGACACTCAAGCCTTGTTACAAACAATTACCTAAATGCCACATACCTCCAAGCAAAGGGGACTATTACATGAAGAACAAATTATTATATAGGAAGACCGGAACTGGAACAAATGGTCACGGCCAGCTGGTTCTTCCTACTTCATATAGGGAGAAAGTGTTGGAATTAGGACATGCGATTCCCTTCAGTGGTCACATGGGGATCAGCGCAACAGGACAGCGTATAGCTTGTCATTATTTCTGGCCAGGAATAACGGAGGATATAAAGAGATATGTAAAATCCTGCCCAGAATGTCAAAGGGTAGCTCCAAAGCACTGGACTGCTCCAGCAACTCTAGGGGAATGCCCATTGTGGGAACACCTTTTGAGAGAGTTGCAGTGGATATTGTGGGACCTCTCACTCGGACCAAGAGGAGGAACAGTTACATCCTTACTCTGGTCGACACGTGTTCTATGTGGGGAGAGGCGGTAGCCCTGTCGTCAATCGACTCCAAGCATGTCGCAGAGGCATTACTTACAATATTCACAAGGTTAGGATTTCCGCATCAAATCTTGACTGATAATGGCTCACAGTTCAAGGGGAAACTAACGGAAGAAGTTTTCAGGATCTTCCAAGCCAGGCACTTTCATTGTAGTCCGTATCACCCCCAAGGGAACGGCCAGGTAGAGAGGTTCAACGGGACTCTCATTTCTATCCTGAGAAAGCTGGCACATGAGAAACCTGATACGTGGGACCAATACCTGCCCGTTGCGTTGTTTGCGTACCGGGAAGTTCCACATAATTCAACCGGGATGGCACCCGCAACAATGTTATTTGGGAGGCCAATAAAAGGTCCATTAGAAGCCTTGTTAAGGCCATGGACAGATGAGAAGGCAGAAGAGACTGTTACCTCATCATACCAAAATGTGCACGAGCTGACCACTCGTCTTAAAACTGGCTGGAAACTTGCAAATGATAATCTCAGACAAGCCAGGAAAAAACATGCTGCCTATTTTAATAAGAAAGCTAAAGATAGATAATTATTTGTGGGAGAGAAGGTGCTTCTTCTACTGCCCGGCAGCCATAACAAACTACAAATTGGATGGCAAGGTCCATATACTGTTCTAGAGAAGGTGTCTAGAACAAATTATAAAATCGACAAGGGGAAAGAAAAAATATATCATGTGAACCTTCTAAAGAAGTATCTGGACAGGGAAATCCAGGAAGGAACACACTTAATGTCTTTGTCGATAGCAACAGGGATGAAGAATGAACCGCTCACCTCCCATGAGTATCCCTTGAAAACATGTGAGACACCTGCACATGTAAAAGTCAGTAAACACTTGACGAAAAAACACAGGGAACAGGTTCAAAAGGTTCTGACTGATCATACGGACGTGTTAACGGACAAACCGGGGCACACGAATTTGTTGGAATATGATATGAAACTAGTAGACCCAACACCGATCTGTAGGAGAGCCTACACGATCCCGTTTGCCAAGGAAAAAGCTTTGAAAGAGGAGATTGAGTACCTATTGAAAGAAGGAATTATTTCTCCTATCGAGTCTCCCTATAGTTCCAGTGTGCTTTTGCTGAGAAAACCCTCTGGAGAACATCGTCTGTGTATAGATTACAGGAAACTGAATGCTGTCACAGAAAATCAGGTGGATCCATTACCTGACACAAATCAATTATTTGCCAGGCTAAACAAGGCAAAATATTTTTCGAAGGTGGATCTGAGCAAGGGCTATTATCAGATTCCAATGAAGCCTGAGGTCAGACCTTATTTGGCGTTTAGCACTTCGGAAGGACATTATGAATTCAACATGTTACCTATTGGGTTGAAAAATGCTCCGAGTGTATTTTCTAGGATGATGCGAAAATTGTTGGATCCACTAAATAACCCATGCATCACTAACTTTATGGATGACATCCTCATTGCTACAGAAACATTTGAGGAACACATTAACTCTTTGACTATGCTGGTTGATAGACTAAGAGAGGCTAATTTGACGGCTAGACCAACAAAATGTTGTATTGGTTGTAAAGAGTTGGAGTTCTTGGGACATACTGTGTTTCAGGGTAGTATGACCCCTGACCCCAAGAACCTTGAAAAATTGTTGAGAGCACCTAGGCCACAAACAAAGAAAGACGTGAGATCTTTCGTGTCGTTGTGTGGATTCTATCAGAAATATATCCAACATTTTAACTCTATTTGTGCTCCTCTGACGGATTTAACTCGCAAGGGAAATCCTGATAGAATTGTTTGGTCCGCCCAATGTGAATCAGCCTACCAAGAGTTAAAGGAAAAACTTACAAGCAAGCCTATCTTGAAATTACCTGATTTGAGTCAGGAATTTGTGGTGAGAAGTGACGCAAACAATGTGGGCCTGGGGGCTACGTTGTTGCAAAGGTCATCGTCACCAGAGGGAGAGCTGAACCCAGCCGCTTATGCTAGCCGCAAGTTAAACAAAGCGGAGCAAAACTATTCAACAAGCGAAAAAGAATGTCTAGCTTTGATCTGGGCAATACGAAAGTTCCAGATCTATCTATATGGTAGAACATTCGTGGTCCAAACGGATCATCAGCCTCTCGTATTCTTATCACAGGCCAAGCATGAAAATGCCAGATTATTACGATGGTCGTTATTATTACAGCCATATCAATTTACCATTAAATATATTCTGGGGTCACAGAACGTGGGTGCAGATTTCCGCAGTAGGCATCCCTGTGATCCAAATCAGAGTATTCAGCAGGCGTAGGGAATTAATTTTATCTATGTGTATCACTGTTTTGGAACTAGCATCAGTCATGTTCTTAAGTGGGGAGATGTGTGATGAAGTACATTGATACAACGATAAAATCATTAATTATATGTAATAAAGTCATAATAATATGTATAGAATTAGTAAAGTTGTACCGCGTCTTCTTCCCTGCGCCAGAAAACGCATTGATTTAGGTAGGATAGAACGTAGTCTAAAACCTTATTGCCGCGCTAGTAGTATTGGACTTTGTAACCCGCCCGCAAAGGGTTAACGATAAAAATTTGAAAAAAAGACAAGCGTAGTGGTTCCAGGAAAGATAGAAAGAATAAAACACACGAACGCATAAGATTGAGAAAGCGGACACATGCTGCCGGCTTGTCAAGTGTTAGAAGTTTGAATTAGCTACTCAGGCCGACAGTGCGAGACGATGCCGTTAGCTTGTGTCGAAAACGATGTCGCGAGCTTTAAAATTTAAAAATAAACCGCCAAGTCCAATACATTTTCTAACAAAAGGCACACTGTAGAATCATATATACACACACGCATAATTACTTCCTGCCGGGAAAAAGGAAGATCTGCGATGATTTTTATAACATTCAAGTAGTTGAGACTTAGAAAACAACGAACACCAAAATGGAAAATATATTGAATTCTTTATTAATAGGTTTAAGATCATAAAAGTTAGCTAGTCTTAGAGCTGGTCTTGTCCTGATGGGTAATATGCTTTCGAATCAAAAATCCGACAGATAGAAATAAAGTTATGGACAAAAGACTGCATTTGTTCGTACAGACAGACCAACACATGCTCGTTTGGACTTGCACTAACGGTAACAATTTTTGACGCGTCCTTGAAAAAGGCAAGAAAGGGTACATGTAGAAAGGGGTAGACAAGGGGAGAAAAAATTATGGGATGGCTCAAACTGAATATGTTTTTTGGTAGTGTTAGGCCAAAACTAAGTTTAATTTTGGTGAATACCAAGTTCGGACGGACAGACCGACAGAAGTACATTAACATTGGACCGAAATTGGACCTTAGATTTAAAAATTTGAATGGAAAATCTTAGTAGTAGATCCCATTGGTCAAAACATTTCATATTATTGAGTACATTCAAAGGCTTGACGCCATTTTGTAGAAGATAGTCCCTAGAGCAGGACGTTGTGTATTTCTGGAAAAGTGATTAGCCTTATTAAAGCAAATATATATTAAAGTAATAGGCATCACAGTTCAGCCAGCAGTATATCTGGAGTCTGCTATTCAAGGTACCTGTGTTTTTTTCATTGAATTTTTGGTAAGACCGACATTATTCATATATATTTTGTTTAAAAATGTGAGTGAGAGATGCTGCCATCACGACTGTAAGTAATCAGGTCCCAAGCTGATTTAGGCAGGGCCTGAAGGAGAATTATGCTATAACACATTGCCAGTTTTGTAAATGCACATGTTTTGTGAAATAAAAAGGTTTTCTTAGGTGACCAGAGGGACACAGCTCACCTATCCCATTGTATGGAAGAGAAGACAGATTAATAATATTATTGCAGATGCAGTACCGCCTTTGTAGGAGAGACATGTGAACAACACTGGTACACTGTGGAATGGATGTGCTGGATTGGTCCATTAGAGATGACCCAGCTCTTTATTTCTTATGTATTCTCTTTTGTATATATAAAACACAGTTTAAGCAAGATATCAACAAGGAGACATTATTTCATTGTTACAGGGTTTTTATCTGGCACTAGTCCGGTGCCAGATGTCTATGAGAAGCAGTGAGAAGTCGTTTCATGCACAGTAGTGACAGGGACCTGCAGAGTCTACCCTGTTACTTTTGGCCATTATCATAGCGAAATAGTGTGACACCAAGTTTACAGACTGTTCAAGTGTGCCCAGATAAGTAAAATATCTGGCACCCTAACTCTACATCAGCTTTAAGACCAGCACCCCCCCTGTATAACAAGAATAAACTATTTCCCCAGAGAACTTAACAGTGACATTGTATATTAAAGAGACTGGGAGTGATTATAAAATCCCAAACCGCCATCCAGTGTTAGAAACCAGTAATAAACAAATTTTAGTAACACTATTAGTATAGTTAAACAGTATTTGTTTGGACAATTGTCCCTTTGGGTCTAAAATTTACATTTTGTATATATATCTTAAATTCTTTTCATTTTAAAGTCCTGACCAGAAGAATACTAGGTTCAGGACCCAATAAATCATACAGAAAATTATTAATTGTACAAATTTATCCCAGGTGTTATTTCATTTAATCACAGACCTTAATACTTATTTGTATAGATGTGTATTATTGTTAAAATACCATCACACCACACTTGCATATCCCTAGACATTAGACGTAGCTATCATTCATACTAGTCAAGAATAAGTCTGCTTGAGGCCATAAGGTGGTAGCAGCAAGGTACCCTGATAACTCAACCCTAATTTTGTTAGCATCAGGGACCTTCACAGCTGGCCTCATTCAGTACAATAAGGAAACATATCAATAACATTTCATAACATCAAAATCCACCACATCATCAGCAAAATCCAGATCATCCAACTGCTTAGTCAGAGTCCACTGGATTCCATTTCTGTTGTGTGTTGTCGATGATCTCATAACCCAATCTATTAACAGCAAGAAAAGAAATGGAGACAAGAGGCATTCCTGTCGCACTCCTGTTCTTATCCCAAACGGTTCTGTAAGCTGTCCTTCGTGAAGAACTCTGCATGTCATGTCTTCATATGTTTTCTTTATTAAATTAATGATCTTCAGGGGAACTCCATAATGCCTCATCAATTTCCAAAGTGATTCTCTGTCTACACTGTCAAATGCCTTTTCGTAGTCCACAAATCCGATGTATAGTGGTGAATTCCATTCCAGACTTTGTTCAACTATTATTCTCAAAGTGGCTATCTGGTCTGTACATGATCTGTTTTGTCGAAAACCTGCTTGTTCATCTCTCAGTTTCTTGTCTATGGACTCTTTTAATTTCTCAAGGATAATCCTGTTTAATACTTTTCCTGGCACTGATAGTAACATTATTCCTCTATAATTTGTGCACTCTTGTAAATTTCCCATCTTAGGCAACTTAACCAGATATCCTTCCTTCCAGTCTGCTGGTATCTCTTCCTTTTCCCAGACTTTACCAAGTAATTTATATAACATCTCTGTAGCCGTGTTGATATCTGCTTTGATGGCCTCTGCTGGAATGGCATCAGGTCCAGACGCTTTTCCATTTCTTAGAAGCTTTATGGCTTTCTTTATTTCTTCCTTCGTTGGTCTTTCACCGTTAATTTGTAGCTCTTCTTCTGCTGGCTGGATGTCCGGTGGGTTTTGTGGAGCTGGTCTATTGAGAAAGTCCCCAAAATATTCTGTCCACCTCTTCATTTGCTCTTGTATATTGCTGAGCAGTTTCCCATTCTTGTCTTTTATGAGGCAACTTGTTTGCTTGTATTTCCCTGTTAGCTTCTTTGTGCTGCTATACAGTTCTCTCATATTTCCTTTGGCTGCAGCATCTTCTGCCTCTCTTGCCAACTCCTCAATATACTTCCTCTTGTCTCTTTTGATACTTCTTTGTTTGCTTCTGTGTACACTTCTTGAGCCTTGGCTTTGGAACTTCTGGTTTTGCTTGTGTTTAAATCTGCTTTCTTGTTTTTTTCTGTCTTTTATTTTATTGATGGTTTCTGTTGTTATCCATGCTTTTTGTTGTCTTTCCCTTTTCCCCAGTATTTCTTCACATGTCTCCTTCCATACAGTTTTGACCTGCTGCCAATAGTCTTCTGTATTCTCTACATCTTCCAGCTGTTGGAGCACTTGGAATTTGTTGGATACTGTGACCGCAAATTTGTCTCTTGTTTTCTTAGCTGTCCTACATTAAACTGTTGTCTATAATTTTGCATTGTTGCATATCTCTTGAGTTTCATTTTTACTTTGGCTATCAGAAGATGGTGATCTGATGCCACATCTGCTCCTCTATATACCTTTACATCCTGCAATGATGATCTAAACTTCTTGTTTATGCATATACGATCAATCTGATTTTCTGTTCTATGGTCTGGTGATATCCATGTTGCCTTGTTTATTCTCTTATGTGGAAACATGTTTCCTCCTATAGCCAGTTGATTTGAAGCACAGAAGTTTGAGAATAGTTCCCCATTTTCATTCATTATTCCTAGCCCATGTTTTCCCATGACTTCTTCAAATCCAGTGTTGACTGTACCTATCTTTGCATTCATGTCACCCAACAAAATTGTGATGTCTCTTCTTTTTACTTTATCCATAATTTCCTGTAGTCTAGTATAAAATGCTTCTTTCACAGACTCTTCGTCATTAGTTGGTGCATAACATTGGATGACATTTACATGAATTTTCATTTTAGCTGTTTTGAAAGTAGCTGTTATTATTCTGGGTCCAACAGCTTCCCATTCAATGAGTGCTTTCTGTGCTTCTTTAGATAACATAAGAGCTACACCTTCACTGTAGTGTGAACTTTCGTCTTCATGTCCTGACAGCACCAATTCACCTGTGATGAGTTTCTTCTTGTCTACCCCCTTCCACTTTGTTTCACACATTCCCAGAACCTCGACTTTGTATTCCCTCATTTCTGCTGCTAATTGCGCCACTTTCCCTTGTTCGTTTAATGTCCGAACATTCCAGGTGCCAAATCTGGCAGTTCTCCTAGAAGAAAGAAGGTTAGTCAGCAACACAGACTCCTTTCGGCTTTCTCTGTGTTGCATTATACTCCTCCCTGCGAGAGGACCTTCCCCTGTCTTGGATGGCTGTGTTTTATTTTCTTTATTTGACTTGTCCATATTTGTTGAAGTTTTTTGTAGATTAAATTTTTTACAGGATGGGGGTAACCAGCCCCATGCCCAACCCTTCTTAGTCGCTTTCTATGGCTTGCTTGGCAGGGAACAGTGTTACTATTCTTTGCTCCCCTTTCGGGCCCCGGTAACACACGGGTGATCGTCAGTGTAGTTAAATCAAAATACTAATTGTTCTAATTCCAATAGCGGGAGAAGAAGAAGAAGAAGAGGAAAGGGGGTGGGGGAATGAAAATAAGACAAATTACAAAGATGAAGAACTTAAAAAACAAGAAATAACCACGTCTCGAACAGTGAAACAGTAAACAATAAAGGGGCAATACTCTAATCGTTTTGGTTGTCCATTTCCGCTTTGTGTAGACTACCTTGATTTTAGTGGTCACAAATGGCGATGAGTGTATTTCGAAGACTTGTGGTACGTTCTATGATATCAGTGTCAATACAGAAGACGTGTGTTCGATGCTTATCTACAAGGTAAGTATTTTTGTTAATATTTACACACGGAAACAAGAAAGTGAAGCATTTGCGCATATAGCAATGTAGAGAAATAATGAAGGACAAATGTGACGGGTCATCTGTTGACTTTAGGCATCTGTGACCGTATCAGTATTCAAGTATAATCATGAATAAAGATGACAGATTATGTTCTTATTGTAAAGATAACTTTTAAAAGAAATAATAATGTAACTATGCAGCTTTGATTTACATGTTTTGTGCTTAAGAGATTAGATAAAATAATGGCACTCCTGCTTAAGACAATGCTACGGTTGAAATTAACCAAAGTGGGGCGTCTATTCGATAGGCCTTAAAACAGAACTCAGTAAAAACAATTACACGCAGTAATAAGGCGTTAGTGTTAAGTTTAGAATTCCTAAACCTAACCATGAATCATAACCCTAACGATGTTGGCGACTTATTAATATTAGGGACAACAAACATCCCACTGTTAATTTCAACACATTGCTAAGATTGAAGCAAGTTAACTACAAAGTAGCCTAGGCCTACATAATTTCAAAGTGAAAAGAAAAGTTATAAGAATCTCATGTACTTAATAATCCTGTATGCTGTGATTTCATAGCAGTTTTTGACTAGAGGTTTAGTTTTAATTGTAGAACTGCAACGTTAAATGGCAGTTCTTCATTTACTAGAGGTAACTCATCATTTTTTTTAATGAGAAAGAAGTGGAAAAATTAAATGGAATGTAATTTGACTATTTATTGAATAAATGTTTAATAAGGTTTTTTTTAATGTGTGTAAATATATTGTAAAATTTTGCCTTGTATATACTTTGTCTGGGTTCCTTTCCATTCTCAGCATTACATAACGTTAACCATGAACAAAGTCTGTTAGGTATACACCTACACAATCAAATGATTTTCTGTGTACTTTGTTGATTGTCAAGACAAAAGCTAAAATCACAGGAAACTGAAGACGTCTCAGGATGAAAGGAAAGCTGGCCATTGCTTGGCTGCAAAGTGATGCACAGAATGAAAACTCATTTGCCATTACCACTTCTTCTGAAGAAAAACTTCACAAAGCATACACATTATTATAAGAACATAGACACATATACAGTTTATATCTTGGAACCTATTACCTTGCCCTGTGTAGTTCCCCAGGCATGTCGGATACATGGTAACTGATATGAGATTGTGCATGCCACTGGCAGCTTCATAATGCAGAATTGATTGTCACAGAAACCACTGCTGCAAGAACTGGTGAATGCCCGACGCAGGCTTCCTGCCGGGGGGGGGGGGGGGGGGGGGGGGGGGGGGGGGGGGGGGGGGGAGTGGTAGCTTCATGCGGAGCACAAAAGAAAATGATGATGATAAGTAGTTCCCAGATGTCTCTGAGGAGACCAACAACAACAAAATAGGACTATTACTCCCTTAGAAATAAATGTCAAAATTGTCCTCTTTCCACACAACCTGCCTAAGAAAAATTCTTCAAACCTTTTGACCGAATACCATCACCAACAACTCCGCCTAGGCCGGTCCCAAGCCCGGCTGAAAAAAGGAGGAGGGCGGCCTGCATGGAGGCCGTAAGGAGGCAGCCCCTCCACCATGCAAAGGCACAACAGGCCAGTCACCTGTTTGCTTTAAACTTTTGATTATGAGAACTACAAGAGAGAAAACGGGACTGATTCTAAAGGCAACGAACTGGAACGGACTACGACTTATGGAACTTGGAACACAAGAAGTATAAATGGGAAAGAAGAGGAGCTGGTGGAAGAGATGAGGAAAGCAAAACTAGAAATCCTGGCTATAATGGAAACAAAGAAAAAAGGAGTCATGGATCTCGATGGCAATACGCTGCTCTACAGTGGTGTACCCACATCTGAAAGAGCTAAAGGGGGCATGGGTTGCATTGTGGCCAAAAACCAAATAGATAGTATCAAGGGATGGAACTGTGTCTCGGAGTGCATTATGGTTGTAAAACTAAAAGAAGGAGAAACCATAGTCAACCTGGTCATAGTGTATGGGCCAAATGAGGATGAGAGAGCAGAGGTCAAGGAGGAAATCTTTGAGCTTCTTCAAAGGACAGTGGATGACTGCCTAGATGAAATTATCATGCTCGGAGATTTCAATGCCAGAGTTGGAAATGACCATGGTAGATGGGGTGGAGTTATCGGAAGATATGGAGAAGATACTCTCAATGACAATGGAAAGCGACTCCTTAGATTCTGCAGTGAGCAGAATCTGATCATTATAAACACAAAGTTCCCCCATAAGCGCATACATGCATACACTAGATGTGAACCAACAAAGAATGAGAAGTCAGTGATCGACTATGACATTGTTAGGAGGAGCTCATTCAAATATGTCCGGGATGCTAGAGTCTGGAGGGGGCCAGAGATTGGAATTGATCACTACCTGCTTACAATCAAAAGAACAACTGAAAGAGTTGCTCAGCCTAGGAACTGCCCAGCATCACGCAAGAAACCAAGTAAACGAACGGGAGAAATGAGCATTAATACCTACAAGCTGAGAGAGCCAGAAATTAAGACCAGATATCAGGGGCTTATTGCTGCAGCGGTGAGCAACACAGAAGAACAATCTGATGACTTGGAAACCCTCTGGCTCAAATTTAAGGACATCATAAAGACAGCTGCTGCAGAAGCATGTGGTGAAGTCCGACTTGGGAAATTGAGAAAAAGGACACCTTGGTGGACAGAGGAAGTCAAAGAGAAAATAAGAGAGAAGAAAATGGCATGGAAGCAATACTTAGGAGCTAAAAACACAACAGGACAAATGGAGAAATATAGAGAATATGTGACACTCAGAACAGAAGCAAAGAACAAGGTGCTAGCAGCAAAACAGAAGTCTTGGGAAGAATTTGGAGAAAAGCTAGAAAAAGATGCTCAAGAAAACCAGAAATTATTCTATAAGACCCTAAAGAACATGAGGAAGGAAAAACAATGCCCTCTCAAATTTATAAAGCAAGGCAAATTGCTTACTGCCCCGAAGGAAGTAATGGAAAGATGGAAAGAATATTTCTCAGAACTCCTGGATGATGAAGCATCAGAAATGATAACCACTAGCACAGAAGAGAAAACCAATGATGGTGAAGATGACATAAAGATGGAAGAACTGAAGGCAGCACTGGAGAAAATCAAGATGGGCAAAGCAGCAGGGCATGAGGGTATAACACCAGAAATGGTTAAGTACATGGGAGCATCAGGCGACCTATTACTCTTAAGGGTCCTACAGGCAGCGTGGTGCAACAAGACCATACCAAAGGATTGGGAAATTGCCATCATAACACCAATTTTCAAAAAGGGTGACAATCAACAATGTGGAAACCATAGAGGCATATCCCTTCTCATTGTCCCTGGTAAAATCTACTCTAGAATCCTAGAGCAGAGAATCTGACACCTGGCTGAGCCACAATTGGATGAGGTCCAGTGTGGATTCCGAGCAAACCGAAGTACTCAAGACCTAATCTTCACACTCAGACATTTGAGTGAAAAGGCCCTTGAGTATAAGAGTGAGATCTATCTTTGTTTCATAGATCTGGAAAAGGCGTTTGACAGGGTCCCCTGGAGCAAACTTTGGGACTGTTTGGCAAGGAAGAACATTTCAGCACCTCTGATTCATGCTATACAGAGCTTCTACAAGTCTTGCAGAAATTATGTGAGGACAGAAAACCATGAGTCAGAAGAGTTCAGGACCACCACTGGTGTAAAACAAGGTGATATCCTGTCACCTTATCTTTTCATACTCCTCATGGACGATGTCATCAAGGCATGTTAGGACAACATTAGTCAATCTTTGAAGGACCGAGGACTAGAATGGAACTAGGCCAGGAGGAAAACAGCCGATAGGATAGTCTGGCGCTCTCTCTTCCAAACCTCTACACCTCACTGTAGAAGTGGAACGACTAAGTAAGTAAGTAAGTACCATCACCAACCAAGAACTACTTACTCGAAGTAACCAAGAGGACATGCACACCATCATAGCTGGCAGATGCTGCAGTTGGGTTGACCCCGATGCCATCACAAGAATGGCTATGCTATGAACCCCTGAAGGAAAGCGAAAGAGAGACTGACCAAAAACAACTTGGAGAGCTGTGGAGGCTGAGATGCAAAGAATGAACCAGAGCTGGGGCACTGTACGAAGGATGGCCACCGGCCGAACAAAGTGGAAGCAATTTGTTGCTGCCCTACAAAGACGCCACCAGGCATGATGGCCACTGACTGCTTTGACCATCTGCGGCTAAGGAGCAAAGAAGAAGACTCCTCCCTTAAGTATCTTGCCAAGGGGGGTAACTAATATGAGGTTGTGCATGGGGCTGGCCACCCTGTCTAGTTCTCGGAGATCTCTGATGAGACAAAGAAGGAGTACGACTACTGCTTCCTCTGGCATGTCGTACAAGGTGACTAAATGTAAGGTTATGTATGAGGCTGACAACCTCACTGTGTATTAACATTGCTACAGGAACCACTGCTGTATGAGCATATGAATGCTTGATGCAGGCTTCCTGCAAAAGGACCTGCTGCAGTTGTGGTTCCATGCTCCATTAGGAGCAAAAAAGGAAAATTATGATAGTGCCTGGCAGCCTCAACATGTAAAAATATACTCCAGAAACTACTACTGCAGGAGCACATGATGAATGCTTTGGTGAAGGATTATCGGGTGCTAACTGTAGGGGTGGATCCATACTCTGTATGGAACGAAAAGGGAAACAATGAAATTTGTTTCATTTTAATTATTCTTGCAGACTAGCTGAAGTTGGGATCCTAGAACCACCAAGGGAACATGGAAAAGCATATGACACTGGACAAGTGAGTTGAGACCTGTATTATTTCATTGAAGATTTCATATTGTCATTCTTCTTCTTTCACTTTTCAACTTCCCAAGGAGCATTGGCCTTAAAAAAACTGATACCAGGTCTTCCTGTCTTGTCACATTAGGTCTTTTCATTTCTTTCTCATCCCCTTCATGTCTGTCTCCAGTTCTCTTCTCCATGTGTTCTTTGGTCTTCCTCTACCTTCCTCTACCTCTCTTGGGAGCCGCAGTAGCATAGTGGTTAGTGCACTGGCTTCCTAGCTCAGTGGTCTATGGTTTGATCCCCAGATGAGGTGGGATTTTTTTAGGTCGCAAATGGCTCCTGGGTCGACCCAGCCCCAACTGGGTACCAGAGCAATTCTGGGAAGGTTAAGGCGGCCGTGGTGATGCTGACCACATTACCCCTAGTGTGCCGATGGTCATGAAAATGTGTGCCTAACACCATAATCCCAATATGCCTCAATGAGCGTGTAACAGGATCCTACCTCTCTTACCCTGGGGATCCCAGAACAAGGACTGCCTGGCAATGCTGTCAACAGGTTTTCTCAATGAGCGTCCTATCCATCTGCAGCATCTTCTTCTCATCTCTTGTTCTTGTCATCAGTTCCACCTTAGTGTTTATTGGTGATATTTTTGTTGCTGGTGTTGATCATTTGGTGCATGTCGTAAGAGGTGACTAATATGAATTACTGCATGTGGCTGGTTACCCCATCATGTAAAACTAGTTCCTACAGAAACCACTGCTGCAAAGTACATAAATGCTTTGATTCCAGCTTCCTGCAGGGGGACCAGCTGAAGTGGTGACTTCATATTCAGTGAGGATCAAAAAAGAGAAAGAAGAAGTACATAATTGCTGCCATGTTGGGGTTTCCATTCATCTCTGGGCAGACAAAGAAAACATGGGAGCACTGCTGTGTTCTGGCATGCTGAAAGAGACATGAAATGGGCCAACCCCAATCCGATAAAGTGTGGTGACAGTGGGCGTTGTTCTATTTTAGTATTGAATGTGTGAGAAAGCTACACCCTGTGTGCTGGCCTGTGTAGTAGTGTAGGTGTATGATTATGGTCCCAACAGATCACACAGCCACTCATCAAGCAATCAACAACTCAGGGATTCATCCTGAGAAACATTGAAATGAAATGTGCTCTGAACATTGGAACTGGCGTACGAATGTTAGTAAGGCCATACTCAACTAAACACATAATACTGATACCATGGAGAGAAGATTACATGACATTATGTAACTAGCTAAATTATCTGCCTTAAATCACACAGTTCAGCTTCTGAACTTCTGAAGCTTTAACGTAATTTAACAGATTAATTTATATCACACTTGTACCTTATACTCTATATCCATTCAGAACCAGAAACACAGCAGACTGACAAATTCCAGCTAGCAACTCCCGTAATTCACAATCTCACTCAAAAACCAATCACTTAAACTTCACTGTCACATGATATTCACTGACAAACGCTCATTCCCCAGAACCCAACTCACAATATGAATACTTAACATCATTTGAGTTGCCAGCCCTGAACAGTATATCATTCAAACTGACCACATACAAGCATACAAAATAACTATTCATTCAAACTGACCACATACAATCATACAAAATAACTATTCATTCAAACTGACCACATACAATCATACAAAATAACTATTCATTCAAACTGACCACATACAATCATACAAGATAACTATTCATTCAAACTGACCACATACAAGCATACAAAATAGTAGTATTCGTTCAAACTGACCACATACAAGCATACAAAATAACAGTATATCATTCAAACTGACCACATTACAAGCATACAAAATAACTGTTCATTCAAACTGACCACATACAATCATACAAAATAACTATTCATTCAAACTGACCACATACAAGCATACAAAATAGCAGTATTCATTCAAACTGACCACATACAAGCATACAAAATAACAGTACTCATTCAAACTGACCACATACAAGCAGACAAAATAACTATATCATTCAAACTGACCACATACAAGCATACAAAATAACAGTATATCATTCAAACTGACCACATTACAAGCATACAAAATAACTATTCATTCAAACTGACCGCATACAAAATAGCAGTATTCGTTCAAACTGACCACATACAAGCATACAAAATAACAGTATATCATTCAAACTGACCACATTACAAGCATACAAAATAACTATTCATTCAAACTGACCACATACAATCATACAAAATAACTATTCATTAAAACTGACCACATACAAGCATACAAAATAGCAGTATTCGTTCAAACTGACCACTTACAATCAGACAAAATAACATTATATCATTGACACACATCTGTAATGGTGACTCCATGCTCCTTAAGGAGTGAAAAAAGAAGATAATGATGACTCCAGATATATCCTGCCATCCTCCATTTCTGTCTTAGTGTCTCATGTCTGTTTAGTCCTTCGTCTTGCCTATCTCATGTCTGTTTAGTCCTTCGTCTTGCCTATCTCATGTCTGTTTAGTCCTTCGTCTTGCCTATCTCATGTCTGTTTAGTCCTTCAACTTGCCTATCTCATGTCTGTTTAGTCCTTCAACTTGCCTATCTCATGTCTGTTTAATCCTTCGACTTGCCTATCTCATGTCTGTTTAGTCCTTGTCTTGTCTATCTGACCACTGGCATACAAAATAACAGTACTCATTCAAACTGACCACATACAAGCAGACAAAATAACAGTATATCATTCAAACTGACCACATACAATCAGACAAAGTAACATTATATCATTGACACACATCTGTAATGGTGACTCCATGCTCCTTAAGGAGTGAAAAAAGAAGATAATGATGACTCCAGATATATCCTGCCATCCTCCATTTCTGTCTTAGTGTCTCATGTCTGTTTAGTCCTTCGTCTTGCCTATCTCATATCTGTTTAGTCCTTTGTCTTGCCTGTCTCATGTCTGTTTAGTCCTTCGTCTTGCCTATCTCATGTCTGTTTAGTCCTTCGTCTTGCCTATCTCATGTCTGTTTAGTCCTTTGACTTGCCTATCTCATGTCTGTTTAGTCCTTCAACTTGCCTATCTCATGTCTGTTTAGTCCTTCAACTTGCCTATCTCATGCCTGTTTAGTCCTTCAACTTGCCTATCTCATGTCTGTTTAGTCCTTCGACTTGTCTATCTCATGTCTGTTTAGTCCTTCGTCTTGCCTATCTCATGTCTGTTTAGTCCTTCGTCTTGCCTTGCCTGTCGCATGTCTGTTTAGTCCTTTGTCTTGCCTGTCTCATGTCTGTTTATATATCTCATGTCTGTTTAGTCCTTCGTCTTGCCTATCTCATGTCTGTTTAGTCCTTCGTCTTGCCTATCTCATGTCTGTTTAGTCCTTCGACTTGCCTATCTCATGTCTGTTTAGTCCTTCGTCTTGCCTATCTCATGTCTGTTTAGTCCTTCGACTTGCCTATCTCATGTCTGTTTAGTCCTTCAACTTGCCTATCTCATGTCTGTTTAGTCCTTCAACTTGCCTATCTCATGTCTGTTTAGTCCTTCGACTTGCCTATCTCATGTCTGTTTAGTCCTTCGTCTTGCCTATCTCATGTCTGTTTAGTCCTTCGTCTTGCCTATCTCATGTCTGTTTAGTCCTTCGACTTGCCTATCTCATGTCTGTTTAGTCCTTCAACTTGCCTATCTCATGTCTGTTTAGTCCTTCGACTTGCCTATCTCATGTCTGTTTAGTCCTTCGACTTGCCTATCTCATGTCTGTTTAGTCCTTCGACTTGCCTATCTCATGTCTGTTTAGTCCTTCGACTTGCCTATCTCATGTCTGTTTAGTCCTTCGTCTTGCCTATCTCATGTCTGTTTAGTCCTTCGTCTTGTCTATCTCATGTCTGTTTAGTCCTTCGTCTTGCCTATCTCATGTCTGTTTAGTCCTTCGTCTTGCCTATCTCATGTCTGTTTAGTCCTTCGTCTTGCCTATCTCATGTCTGTTTAGTCCTTCGTCTTGCCTATCTCATGTCTGTTTAGTCCTTCGTCTTGCCTATCTCATGTCTGTTTAGTCCTTCGTCTTGCCTATCTCATGTCTGTTTAGTCCTTCGACTTGCCTATCTCATGTCTGTTTAGTCCTTCGTCTTGCCTATCTCATGTCTGTTTTGTCCTTCAACTTGCCTATCTCATGTCTGTTTAGTCCTTCAACTTGCCTATCTCATGTCTGTTTAGTTGCCTTCTCTATCTCATGTCTGTTTAGTCCTTCGACTTGTCTATCTCATGTCTGTTTAGTCCTGCGTCTTGCCTATCTCATGTCTGTTTAGTCCTTCGTCTTGCCTATCTCATGTCTGTTTAGTCCTTCGACTTGCCTATCTCATGTCTGTTTAGTCCTTTGACTTGCCTATCTCATGTCTGTTTAGTCCTTTGACTTGCCTATCTCATGTCTGTTTAGTCCTTCAACTTGCCTATCTCATGTCTGTTTAGTCCTTCAACTTGCCTATCTCATGTCTGTTTAGTCCTTCGTCTTGCCTATCTCATGTCTGTTTAGTCCTTCGTCTTGCCTATCTCATGTCTGTTTAGTCCTTCGTCTGTTGCCTTAGTTCTTCAATGTCTGTTTAGTCCTTCATTGCTATCTCATGTCTGTTTAGTCCTTCGTCTTGCCTATTCAATCATCTCATGTCTGTTTAGTCATGTCTGTTTAGTCCTTCGTCTTGCCTATCTCATGTCTGTTTAGTCCTTCGTCTTGCCTATCTCATGTCTGTTTAGTCCTTCGTCTTGCCTATCTCATGTCTGTTTAGTCCTTCGTCTTGTCTATCTCATGTCTGTTTAGTCCTTCGATTTGCCTATCTCATGTCTGTTTAGTCCTTCGTCTTGTCCTTCGTCTTGCCTATCTCATGTCTGTTTAGTCCTTCGTCTTGCCTATCTCATGTCTGTTTAGTCCTTCGACTTGCCTATCTCATGTCTGTTTAGTCCTTCGTCTTGCCTATCTCATGTCTGTTTAGTCCTTCGACTTGCCTATCTCATGTCTGTTTAGTCCTTCGTCTTGCCTATCTCATGTCTGTTTAGTCCTTCGTCTTGCCTATCTATCTGTTTTTTAGTCATGTCTGTTTAGTCCTTCGTCTTGCCTTCGTCTTGCTGTTTAGTCCTTCGTCATGTCTGTTTAGTCCTTCGTCTTGCCTATCTCATGTCTGTTTAGTCCTTCGACTTGCCTATCTCATGTCTGTTTAGTCCTTCGTCTTGCCTATCTCATGTCTGTTTAGTCCTTCAACTTGCCTATCTCATGTCTGTTTAGTCCTTCGTTTGGGCTATTCCTTCGACACTCTTGCCTATCTCATGTCTGTTTAGTCCTTCGACTCCTGTCTGCTATTCGAACTCATGTCTGTTTAGTCCTTCGACTTGCCTATCTCATGTCTGTTTAGTCCTTCGCCTATCTCATGTCTGTTTAGTCCTTCGACTTGTCTATCTCATGTCTGTTTAGTCCTTCGTCTTGCCTATCTCATGTCTGTTTAGTCCTTCGTCTTGTCTATCTCATGTCTGTTTAGTCCTTCCTCTTGCCTATCTCATGTCTGTTTAGTCCTTCGACGTGCCTATCTCATGTCTGTTTAGTCCTTCAACTTGCCTATCTCATGTCTGTTTAGTCCTTCGACGTGCCTATCTCATGTCTGTTTAGTCCTTCGTCTTGTCTATCTCATGTCTGTTTAGTCCTTCGATTTGCCTATCTCATGTCTGTTTAGTCCTTCGTCTTGTCTATCTCATGTCTGTTTAGTCCTTCGACTTGCCTATCTCATGCCTGTTTTTAGTCCTTTCGACTTGCCTATCTCATGTCTGTTTAGTCCTTCGTCTTGCCTATCTCATGTCTGTTTAGTCCTTCGACTCTGTCTATCTCATGTCTGTTTAGTCCTTCGTCTTGCCTATCTCATGTCTGTTTAGTCTGTTTTAGTCCTTGTCTTGCCTATCTCATGTCTGTTTAGTCCTTCGTCTTGTCTATCTCATGTCTGTTTAGTCCTTCGATTTGCCTATCTCATGTCTGTTTAGTCCTTCGTCTTGTCTATCTCATGTCTGTTTAGTCCTTCGACTTGCCTATCTCATGTCTGTTTAGTCCTTCGTCTTGCCTATCTCATGTCTGTTTAGTCCTTCGTCTTGCCTATCTCATGTCTGTTTAGTCCTTCGTCTTGCCTATCTCATGTCTGTTTAGTCCTTCGTCTTGCCTATCTCATGTCTGTTTAGTCCTTCGTCTTGCCTATCTCATGTCTGTTTAGTCCTTCGTCTTGCCTATCTCATGTCTGTTTAGTCCTTCGTCTTGTCTATCTCATGTCTGTTTAGTCCTTCGACTTGCCTATCTCATGTCTGTTTAGTCCTTTGACTTGCCTTATTCTTCGTCTTGTCTACTCTCATGTCTGTTTAGTCCTTTAGTCCTATCTCATGTCTTGTCCTATCTCTCATGTCTGTTTAGTCCTTCGTCTTGCCTATCCTCGGACTTGTCTCATGTCTTCGTCTTGCCTTAGTCTGTTTAGTCCTTCGTCTTGCCTATCTCATGTCTGTTTAGTCCTTCGTCTTGCCTATCTCATGTCTGTTTAGTCCTTCGTCTTGCCTATCTCATGTCTGTTTAGTCCTTCGTCTTGTCTATCTCATGTCTGTTTAGTCCTTCGATTTGCCTATCTCATGTCTGTTTAGTCCTTCGTCTTGTCTATCTCATGTCTGTTTAGTCCTTCGACTTGCCTATCTCATGTCTGTTTAGTCCTTCGACTTGCCTATCTCATGTCTGTTTAGTCCTTCGTCTTGCCTATCTCATGTCTGTTTAGTCCTTCGTCTTGCCTATCTCATGTCTGTTTAGTCCTTCGTCTTGCCTATCTCATGTCTGTTTAGTCCTTCGTCTTGCCTGTCTCATGTCTGTTTAGTCCTTCGTCTTGCCTATCTCATGTCTGTTTAGTCCTTCGACTTGCCTATCTCATGTCTGTTTAGTCCTTCGTCTTGCCTATCTCATGTCTGTTTTGTCCTTCAACTTGCCTATCTCATGTCTGTTTAGTCCTTCAACTTGCCTATCTCATGTCTGTTTAGTCCTTCGACTTGTCTATCTCATGTCTGTTTAGTCCTGCGTCTTGCCTATCTAATGTCTGTTTAGTCCTTCGTCTTGCCTATCTCATGTCTGTTTAGTCCTTCGTCTTGTCTATCTCATGTCTGTTTAGTCCTTCCTCTTGCCTATCTCATGTCTGTTTAGTCCTTCGACGTGCCTATCTCATGTCTGTTTAGTCCTTCAACTTGCCTATCTCATGTCTGTTTAGTCCTTCGACTTGCCTATCTCATGTCTGTTTAGTCCTTCGTCTTGCCTATCTCATGTCTGTTTAGTCCTTCGTCTTGTCTATCTCATGTCTGTTTAGTCCTTCGACTTGCCTATCTCATGTCTGTTTAGTCCTTCGACTTGCCTATCTCATGTCTGTTTAGTCCTTCGTCTTGCCTATCTCATGTCTGTTTAGTCCTTCGTCTTGTCTATCTCATGTCTGTTTAGTCCTTCGACTTGCCTATCTCATGTCTGTTTAGTCCTTCATCTTGTCTATCTCATGTCTGTTTAGTCCTTCGACTTGCCTATCTCATGTCTGTTTAGTCCTTCAACTTGCCTATCTCATGTCTGTTTAGTCCTTCAACTTGCCTATCTCATGTCTGTTTAGTCCTTCGACTTTCCTATTTCCTTGTTCAGTGTTGTTTGAGACTACAGTGTCGGGTGTGTTCATATTTGCATATTTTGCTTTAAGAAGGCAGGTTGCTAGTGTAAGCAACATATTGTAGATTTGTGTCATACATTTTTTGGCAGCTGTTCCTGCACAAGATTTTTGGCTATCGGGGCATTGTTCTTTTTCCCTGGCTGGCTCATGTTTATGACCGCGACACAGCAGCTAAAGCAGAAGACAGGTACACAGTTTTTCACTGTACAACATAGTGTGTAACTGTCCTTTTTTTTAAATGTCTAACATTGTGTGTGTATATCTGACCGTGCAACAGAATATATGATTAATTTTTTTTTTTTTTTTTTGGGTTTGACAGTACAACATAATGTGTGCTTCTAATTCTTTTTTTATATGTCTGAAAGTACAGAATAATGTATACCTGTAGTTTTTTTTTGTTTCTGGTATGTCAGTACATCATAATATGTGCCTTTAGCTCTTTTGTTTTGTATGTCTGACAGTGCAGCATAATACGTAGTGGTAGTTTTTGTTGTTGTTGTACCTGACAGCAGTTCTTTTGTTTTGTGTATCCGAATGAAAATAGAATTAATGAAGATTAAAATTAGACATCTAAAATATTTTGGCCATTTAAAAAGACATAACACCTTACTGAAGACCATAATAGAAGGCAGAGTTAAACAGCGCAATAGGTTGGAAGATAACATCAAAAGATGGACAGGAAAGAGTATCAGAGTGTGCCATCAAGACAAGAGGCAGAAGACTTTGGAGATCCATTGCAGCAAACCTTCGATGTGGCAACTGATGTGTGACTGAAATTTTTCTTTGTTTCTGTGTCTGAACCAGCAATTGTGAATTCAGATATTTGCCTCAGTTAATGAGCCAGCATCAGTGCTTGAGATTCTGTTGTTTGTTTGTGTTCTTTAATGAAGAGGAATCTTCTTCAAGTACCATGCCAGGTGGTGTAGGTGATCATGTCTCTCCATAACTTCTTGTTTCCAGCACTATTTATCAATTCTCTTGTTGATTTCTTTCCATGCCACAAAGTCAAACTGTGAAGTAATGGTTCTCTTGTCATCCCCATCTCTTTTTCCTTCAATCTTTTCTGTTGTTATGATATATTCCAGCTTTCTTCTCACAACATGCCAAAAAAAAAGTTGATTGCTTCTTTCTAACTTGAGGAATAAGCTTCCTTTGCACATTGGTCTCTTTCAGGACATCCTCATTTCTGTTTTTAGCTGCGTATGGTATTTTTAACATTTTCCTGTAAAACCACATCTCTGGTGCTTTTCCTTCTGGTTTCACTAGTCAACAAATTTTCAAAAGTTATTTGTACCAGAAATTAAATATACCATTTCTTATTGATTTTGACATACTTACTTACTTACTTAGTCGTTCCCCTTCTACCGTGAGGTGTAGAGGTTTGGAAGAGAGAGCGCCAGACCATTCTATCAGCTGTCTTCTTCCTGGCCTGGTTCCATTCTAGTCCTCGGTCCTTCAAAGATTGTCTAATGTTGTCCTCCCAGCGGACTCTGGGTCGTCCTGGAGGTCTGGATCCCTGGCTCTTTGTTTCCCATGCTTGTCGTGGTAGCTTGTCATGTGTCAGGATTTGATTTTGACATGCTGATTTCAAATATCATAATGAAATTCACCAATTGGCTCTGTTTTTTTTAAAAATGATGAATTTACATTACAGTAATACAAATAATGTATGCTTGTTTAATTCTCTGGGGTGAACAGCTAGTCTTTCTACTTTAGGATTATAAAAATTGTGGTTTCATACTCAGTTGATATTTCAACATAAAATGATAGAAAAAATAAAAACATTATTTAAAGTTCTCATATCATGTTTTAAAAAGGCACATTTGAACCCATTCCGTCATTATTCAGTCGCTGTTCGAGCTCTCTATGCTTGCTTCTTGTAGTCAATCGATGAGGTGTCTCTTGTCACAGTCCAACAGTAATCAGCAAGAATTGAAGGGCTCCAATTGCCTTGATACCTTGTCTCCTTGGCAGCAATGTCCTGGTGAAATTGTTCACCATGCTCATCACTGACTGCTCCACAGTTTGACGTAAAGAAATCCAGATGAGAATCCAGAAAATGAATTTTCAAATACATGTTGCAGCCAAGACTCTTATACTTCAGAAGGAGATTTTCTACAATTTCATTGTAATTATCAGATCTGTTGTTTCCAAGAAAATTGTCCACCACTGACTTAAATGCTAGCCATGCTGCTTTTTCCTTGCCATGCAACACGCAAAGAAACTCGTCATCATGAAGAAGTTTTCGAATTTGCGGACCAACAAATACTCCCTCTCTTATTTTAGCTTCACTCAGTCTTGGAAATTTTCTGATGAGGTATTTGAAAGCCTCGTCTATTTTCTCCATTGCCTTGACAAAGTTTTTCATGAGACCCAGCTTAATGTGCAAGGGTGGCAACAAAATCTTGCTGGTGTCGACAAGTGCTGGGTTCTCAACGTTCTTACTGCCAGGCTGCAATGACTGCCTGATTGGCCAATGTCTTCTGATGTAATGGTCACTTCGTGCACGGCTATCCCACTCACAGAGAAAGCAACAGTACTTGGTGTATCCGCCCTGTAGTCCAAGCAAAAGAGCGACCACTTTTAAGTCACCGCAAAGTGACCAATGATGATGATCGTAGTTTATATACTTCAAAAGCTGCTTAATGTTTTCATAAGTTTCTTTCAAATGAACTGCGTGACCAACTGGAATTGACGGTAACACATTACCATTATTCAACAAAACAGCTTTAAGACTCATCTTGGATGAATCAATGAAAAGCCTCCACTCTTCCGGTATGTATTTCATTTTGAGGGCTGCCATTAAACCAGAAATGTTGTGGCACGCAGAAAGGTCACCCTCTTTGAAAAAGAATGTAATAGACGGCTTCTGGCGGTTCCTATACACAGACATTGTAACATCTTCTGCCAGGAGATTCCACTGTTGCAATCTGGAACCCAAAAGCTCCACCTTGTTCTTCGGTAAATTCAGATCTCTTACAAGATCATTCAGTTCACCTTGGGTTATTAAGTGTGGTTTAGTGGATGTAGTTTGCTCAAAATCTGGGTCACTTGAGGTTGATGGTTCAGGACCACCAATGTCCTCTTCTTCATCAGTGGAAGCAGCTGAAAATGATTCTGGCACTTTGGGAACTGGTAGGTCATCGCCATGTGGTACTGGACGTATTGCAGAGGGGATGTTTGGATATTCCAGAGTCCATTTTTTCTTCTTTGATATGCCTTTCCCAATTGGAGGGACCATGCAAAAGTAACAGTTGTTGAGATGATCAGTGGGCTCTCTCCAAATCATTGGGACTGCAAAAGGCATAGCTTGCCTTTTGCCAGTCAACCACAGTTTAAGATGTGCTGCACATGTATTGCAGCATATGTGTGGCGCCCAGCTCTTATCTTGATCTCCTATTCTGCAGCCAAAATACAAACTGTACGCATTCTTAATCACTTTAGTTATATTTCATTTTTGTGATACAAATGTCACCTCACCACATATATAACAGAAATTATTAGCACTTTTCACACATGATCTAGGCATTTCTAACTACGATACTTTTGATAAGGACAAATGCACTAACTGTGGCGAGAGGTTTTATTTGGCTCTTGGATCAGTATAGTACTGACAATTACAGAAATAGAATTTCTGCAGAAAATGGTGAAGTCCCAGTGTCTGAGAGGACTACTGGTATCACAAATTAGTTACGGCTGTGAATGATCTGATCTCGAAACAATAGTAGAGAGGAGACCGACATAAAGCGCCACCTCCGCTGTGTAACTAACTGTGATATTAAAAAAACAAGGAAACAGATTTTGCTTAACAATGATAAAATTGACAAGGCTTCAAATACAATTTCCTAAGTATTTATTTAGTATATACACTATCTACTCTTGTGCTGAAGGGTGAATGTTGAAAAAAATGGGATGTAATGGAATTGTAAGTTTACATGTGATTTACAAATATTTATTTTATATATATAAATATTTTACAACAAGTTTTCCAATTATAGGAACAAAAAAATTATATCAGCTGTGCTGTTAATTAAGGATATAACACTTATCAGCTATGCTGTTAATTTTTGTCTCTTGCTATGCTAATTCACTTTCTCATCACTGACAGTTTCTATGCTCACAATGCTGACAGAAATGGTACTAATGTGTACTCATCTCTCTTAAGTCTGTTCTTCTTTGTTTGGTTCACACAACAACGGCAGAGTATCGTTCCTTTAGCCCACCCAAGACTGAGGGGGACCAAAGATGTAGAGTCTGGTCAACCTCTATGCTCCTGCGGAGTTCCAGGCAGCGGGATTGACTCGAACATACGATCTCAGTTTTTATGACACGACTGAAACCTGTAACAAAGCAAAAATAGGGGCTAATTTCTGTCCTCAAGCCCACCTATTTCTAATGTGGATGAAATGAGCGTGTGCCTCAGTGTTTGCATGTAGGATGAATGACAACATGGCTCAGTATGATTTAGCAATAGCGAGACAAGACAGGTGTCTACTTGCAAAGCATTCTTTCTGATAAACTAATACATGGATACAGTCAATAATATAAATTCAATGCATCAATAATATAAATTCAATACATGAATACATTCAATACATGAATACATCCCATAATATAAATTCAAGACATCCAATAATATGTACATTTAGGTGTGATACAACCATTTCCTTCCCCCTATAATATACCAGGCCCTCTCTGACGAGTGCTATACAAGCTGGTAACATATATCCTAACAATAACGTTATGTTCTTATGATAGGAGTATATGAGACGAGGACTGTTTGGTGATATATCAGGTTGGAGTTATAGGAGACAATAGATTGGAGTTAGATGCGACAATAGATTGAGTCCTAACAAGGACTGTTTTGGTTATATGGCAGTTGGTCTTATCTGAGATAATAGACAAGTTATAGGAGACAATAGGTTGAGTCCTAACAAGGACTGTTTTGGTTATATGGCAGTTGGTCTTATCTGAGATAATAGACTGAAGTATAGGAGACAATAGATTGAGTCCTAACAAGGACTGTTTTGGTTATATGGCAGTTGGTCTTATCTGAGATAATAGACAAGTTATAGGAGACAATAGGTTGAGTCCTAACAAGGACTGTTTTGGTTATATGGCAGTTGGAGTTAGATGAGACAATAGATTGAAGTATAGGAGACAATAGGTTGAAGTATGAGTCCTATTAGCCTTCGTCTATTCAATCATAATAGGAAATACAATCATTATACTTAATTTCCCCAAGATACAATCAGTAACCTGATAGGTAGTATAAATGACACACAACAAATACCAACATTATAGACCTGCGGAAAGCCTATTTTCCTAAAGGTTATCGTAAACATATTTACCCTCTAAGATTCAAACCGGCCAGATTTTTGACGCGACTTAGCGAAGTAGGCTGCAGGTTGATGCCCTCAGGTAAGCTCTAAATCAAGGTGACAGCTTCTTCCTCTTCAGTCGGTCGGTATCTCTGGCATTGTCTCGGTGATGTGTGATTATGCATAAAATCCGCCCGATTATATAGGTAGGTGAATTCTTAAGCAAGGCTTTCGGTTGGTTCCTGGCGGAGCAAGCTGATTGGTTTCCTCCGGTTTCGTCTTTTGCTCGTACAGCCTAATTTTATTCAGTTTTCATCCGCCATCTTGCGTGAACAAGATGGCCGTTAATTTATTCTGTCTCAGAGACTGCTGAACGGTGCTCGTTGATTGGTTGAAGCAAATCTGTATCTCGACATAGTGATTAACAAAGTAGTGGGTTACACTCGTTTCACGACATAGCCCCCTCCTTTCCTAGCTGTGACTTGTCACAGCTGACGTGTAAACCCCTGCTGTGGTTAATCCTTTTGCGTCTGTCCTTCCAGTGTACTAGGGTGTCGACTTAAAAAATCAGCTCCTACATTGTCTCTTCCCGGAATGTAATTCACGGTAAAGGAATAAGGCGCAAGAAGCAGACTCCACCTTAACAATCTCGAATTTAGCTTTTTAGATGCAGCCAAGAATGTTAAAGGTTAGTGATCGCTTTGGACAATGAAGTGTGTCCCATACAGATAAGGTGAAAACTTGTTGATTGACCAAATTAGAGCTAAACATTCTTTCTCTATGGTCGAGTAGTTCAACTCAGCTGCATTCAGCTTCCTACTGGCGTAGGCGACTGGTAAAAGTTCCTCCGGCTGGGCTTTTGATTTCTGCAAGAGAGTTGCACCAATACCTATACTGCTAGCGTCCGTCCTTAATACAAATTCCTGTGTGATATCGGGTAGTGTAAGGATTGGTTTGCTGGTGAGTTTTGCTTTTAGCTCTGTGTAAGCTTTTTCACAATCAGCATTCCATTGGATTTTATCAGGCTGTCCCTTCTTTGTTAAGTTAGTTAATGGTGCACACAGAGAGTTAAAGTGGGGTATGTACTTCTGATAGAACCCACATAATGACACGAATGATCTCACATCTTTCTTCGTTTGAGGTCTGGGTGCCTTCTTTAACTTCTCTATATTCTTTGGGTCAGGAGACATATGACCTGTAGAAATAGTGTGACCTAAGAATTCCAACTCCTTACAACCGATATAGCACTTGGTTGGACGTGCAGTCAATCCAGTGGCTCTCAATCTGTCAAACAACATGGAGAGCGCTACTATATGCTCTTCAAATGTGTTTGTAGCAACAAGAATGTCATCCATAAAGTTAGTGATATGGGGATTTTGTAGAGGTTCCAACAATTTCCTCATCAGTCTTGAAAAGATACTTGGAGCATTTTTCAGCCCAAAGGGTAGTACATTAAACTCGTAGTGTCCGTCTGATGTACTAAATGCCAGCATTTTCCTAACTTCTGGTTTCACTGGTATTTGGTAGTATCCCTTGCTTAGATCTACCTTTGATAAATACCTAGCCTTACTCAGTGTAGAGAACAGCTGGTTGGTGTCAGGTAATGGGTCCACCTGAGATTCTGTGATCGCATTAAGCTTCCGGTAGTCAATACATAACCTGTGTTCACCACTCGGTTTTCTCAATAGCACCACACTTGAGCTATAGGGAGAGTCTGACTTCGAGATAATTTTCTCCTTCAACAGATAATCAACTTCCTCCCTTAGTGCTTGGGCTTTCGCATAGGGTATAGGGTATGTTCTCATGCATACTGGGGTAGGGTCAGTAACCTTCATGTCGTACTCTAACAGATTCGTACGACCTGGCTTATCTGTGAGCACATCAGCATGGGTTTCCAACACTTTCTGAACCCTCTTCTTCTGCTCTGGAGTTAAATGTTCACTAATATTTACTTGAACATAATCCTCTGTAGTTGTGAGTGGATACTCCATAGAGTGAAGTGGTTCACCGTGCATTTCTGTTGCAATGGCTAGGGTCATGATATGTGCAACTTCTGATGATTCCTTGTCATAGTATTTTTTAAGAAGATTGACATGATATACCTTCTCCTTTCCTTTCTTGTCAATCTTATAATTGGTCCTGGAAAGTTTTTCCAGTATGACATAGGGTCCCTGCCATCCAATCTGCAATTTATTATTGCTGCTTGGCAACAGTAATAACACCTTTTCACCCACCTCCAGTTCCCTATCCTTTGCTTTTTTGTTGTAGTAGGCAGCATGCTTCCTCCTGGCCTGTCTTAAGTTATCATTGGCCAGTTTCCAACCTGCTTTCAATCGAGATGTCAACTCGTTGACGTACTGGTATGAGGAAGTCACTGTTTCCTCTGCCTTTTCATCAGTCCATGTCCGCAGCAATGCTTCCAGTGGACCTTTGATTGGTCTTCCAAACAACAATGTAGCTGGAGCCAATCCAGTTGAGTTGTGGGGTACTTCCCTATATGCAAATAGTGCAGCGGGTAAGTAGGTATCCCAAGTATCAGGTTTTTCACTCGCCAGCTTTCTAAGGATTGAAATTAGCGTACCATTGAACCGCTCTACTTGACCGTTCCCTTGGGCATGGTAGGGACTACAATGATAGTGCCTGGCTTGAAATATCCTGAATACTTCTTGTGTTAGCTTTCCCTTAAACTGAGACCCATTGTCAGTCAATATCTGATGCGGGAAACCTAATCGGGTGAATATTGTCAACAGTGCCTCTGCCACATGCTTTGAATCTATAGCTGACATGGCCACTGCTTCTCCCCACATAGAGCAAGTATCAACCAAGGTTAAGATATATGCATTTCTCTTCTTGGTCCTAGTAAGAAGTCCAACAATATCCACTGCAACACGTTCAAACGGGGTTCCCATAATAGGCATTTCTCCCAGTGTTGCTGGTGCAGTCCTATGCTTAGGAGCTACTCTTTGGCATTCTGGACAGGATCTTACATATCTTTTTATGTCCTCTGTAATTCCTGGCCAGAAGTAGTGACAGGCTATCCTTTGTCCAGTGGCCCCTATTCCCATATGTCCACTGAAGGGTATAGCATGTCCTAGCATCATAACCTTCTCCCTGTAAGATTTTGGCACTACAAGCTGTCCATGCCCTTTAGGTCCTGTTCCAGCTTTTCTGTATAGTAGGCCATTCTTCATATACAAGTCTCCTTTCTCTGGAGGGTTATGTGCTTTAGGCAATTTGCCAAAACAAGGCTTCAGTGTGCTATCTGCTGCCTGAGCCTTTTTCATCTCTTCTGGATGAGTATTGATAGGATTCTCCTCCATTTTCCTGGAGCTTTCCCTGGTCTGGACTGTTGCCATAACTACAGGTTTTATAGGTTCTCCAAGGAAAACATACCTACACCCCAAAATCAAAGGGTAAATAGGGTCGTCCATCACTGCTGCTTTGATTTCTCCTTCCACATAGCGAGATCTTATGTTGATTCGAGCTATGGGTAGTGTCATGGTTCTTGCTCCCTTGATCGGTCCTCTGATTTCCACTGTTTCTGTGGTTATCTGGTCAGGACTCAATAGAGAAGAGCACACAACTGAATCAAAGTCCAATCCTGTGTCATATAAACACAGTACTTGATTGCCATTCACGGTCACTTCCTCACATACAGGGGGATGATGGAAGTCCTTCTGACTTACTGCCAGTTCATTCCTTCCCTGATTCCCTGTTGTAAGACATGCAGCATGATGAGGAGGATTCTTCCTTCTGCAGTCCGCAGTATTGTGGTTACTCATTAGACAAGTTTTACACCACTTTCCTTCCTTCCGGTAAGGTGTCTTATCCGATCTTAGAGGGTTTTTGTCCTTTTGGTCAAATCTTTGTTTGTTCCTTGTGGTATGGTCCTTTTGTTCATATTTGGTATAGTTGTGTGATGATTTGAAGTTTTCACCCTGCTTCTTCTTATTTCCTAATAATTCTGCCTGAGCTGCTTGATATCTCTCAGCAACAGTTACAATATCTTCCAATCTCTCTGCTCCTTGTTCCATGATAAACTTCCTCATTTCTTGAGGCATGGACTCTTTCACTTGCTCCATCATTATAATTTCTTTCAGATCCTGATGTTGAGGATTGCTTCATGTCTGCAGCATGGCGCATTCCTCAAATGATTATATCTACGCGACTGATGTCGATGATTGTTTCATGCTTACAGACATTTGGATTTGAGCTCGATCCGAATGGCTGTATCATGGAACACCTCAAACGAATAGAGATATATCTCATCGACCGATGTCGATGATTGTTGCATGTGTGCATGCATTTGAGTTTTGATCACACTCGGATCTGCACCATGGAACATCGCAATTGAATATATATTAACGACGTAGTATGCATATCACTATGCATGACGCGTATGTCTTTATAACGGACTCGACGTGTGGGCTTCGGCCCCAACGGCAGCGTATGGCATGTGTGGCCATTGCCACTATATAATTCGACTTGTGGGTTTTGACCCGAACGGCAGTGTGTTTCAGAAGTGTGGCCATTGCCACTTATATTGCGTGGTACAACCACTTATTTATGGATGTGTGGCTGGGAAGCCATTTGAGCAGTGTATTTCTTGAACCAAACGTAAGTCGTCGTATGAATAACGCAGTTTGCATAATTATGGCAGATTAGCCTGGCGTGGTATGCCAAAGGAACATTACGGTACTAGCAATAGTGTAAGCCTAGTATAGATGGATATTGTACGGCTAGCGGCAAGCGTAAGCCTAGTGTAACGGATATTAAACGACTAGCAGTAGACGTAAGCCTAGCATAATAAGTGTATTGCAGAACTAGCAGGATAGTTAAGTCTAGTTAGCCTCTGAATTTATGCCAAAGGACATTGGCCGTTAAAAGGAACTGACCTCTAACCAGAACTCTAGATAGAGATTGTGAACATGTGCTTATGAACTAATGAGAACTCTTACAGATCGTACATGAATGTGATGTGACTTTTGTTCCCATGTAGTTGGTGTCTGCTCATGGTATGAAATTACTAATTAAATATTTTAAGTCGTCAAAATTACAGTCTTATCAACTGTCGTATTCGGAGTTGAGTTAAATGCTATTTATCTTCAACTGATCATGACCAGTGATGATTAATGTCTTAACACGCTGCATCTCACACTGCCAATATAATCAATAAGACAAGAGATTAATACAGGTCAGTCAAGGGTCGAATATTTAATATGAAACATGTTCAGCACAGAATGTATCACAAGGGTTAAAGCAGACATTATCGATACCAACGGACAGTATTACGGAATCCTACAAAAGTGATAAGAACCCGAGGGACTTTGACTCTATAAACTGAATACGCATATAATAACTTGGTCATCCACAAATACTAGAAGTCATCGAAGCACCCAGAACATACAGGGGTCCCAGAAGAGCCCGTAACATACTGGGGTCAGAAGGTGTCTGGATTTCGTGAATACTGGATTCCCCCCTGTTGACTCCATTTTATCGTTGAGTTCAGTGAAGAGGTAAATTGAAACGCGAATGGTTAAAACGGAATGAATGTCAACAATGTTCTTCAAACGAAAATTCCAACAAGTATCGTTGAATTGGGTGAACTGGGCAAGTATTGGCAGCACACAAGTCGGTGATTACTGTACATATATTTTATTGACGTGACACCAACGAAGTGGAACAGGACAATCATAGTTACAGATGCGAAGATCATACGTCAAAATGTTAATATCACTGTTAATAGTTGTTGTAGATTCTCTAACAGTTAAGTTCTCTTATATTCCAGTGACTAAGGAACACTTCCATTACCATATAACAGACATGGTATTAACGTCCGTTGACCTTCTCCCAAGGACGTTTATTAAGGCAAACGGATTCATTCTCACGGAGCAATAATTTATATCATACTTGTAAGCATCCCAGACTTTCTTCATAAAATTCTTAGATAGCATATCCAATCCAAACAAAGGCAGATATAACAATACAACCAGGTTAGTGTTTCATCTTGGCTAACCTCTCGGTATCCATGCCACGACTTTGGCATAGGTAAAACGGCATATTAAACATGTGAAGCATATATATACTCATTAACTTGATTCCACATATGGATTCTCCCTCTACGAAAAGATTCCAAAGGCTATCGACTCCGTGTGTCCAATTCTAGGAATGTCATCTCCGATGAATTCCCGCTAGACCATTAATAGGAGCGGCCTGATACTTTAATTTACATAATTAAACTTGCCATAAGAAATGGGGCGACACTTACTTCATACTTCCACTATTGGCTTCGCCATGAAGACCAATAGATACGAATACAACTGATGGCTTCTTCAAATTTGCCAAAATCAAAGGATAACACAGCGGACATAAATATGGTCCGAGCTGCCCCTTACATGACGTCAGAAACTACTCAACTAGGTTACACGTGCGACCAAAGCAACTCACACAGCATTGTGCACGTCAGTGCGTGAATCAATCGAACGCACAAATAATAATATAACTATATAAAACTGGTGCGTACATTTGGCAGGACCGAAGACTACCCCCGTAGGTAATAAATGTACGTAACAGCTCCCTTATCACCTCCCCTTAAAAAAATTAATTCTATTAATTTTTTTCGAACTAATTACTCGAGAGAGGTGAGTCAAAACTACAACAAGATTTTTTTGACATGCATAAAATTATATCATATTAAGAAAATGAATTTAAATGAAAACAATATAACTAAATGATAGTATGCTTAAAAGCACACATCCACCATCG